>OAMR01000876.1:288676-340073 GCA_900205405.1 Echinochloa crus-galli | reverse complement strand
TCTTGTCATGATTATTATGCTTCTGAACCGGAGGATGAGCAATAAGGTCATAAAACGATACGCACTGCAGGTGACAATGATAGTGGATCTTCTTGCTCTAACAGGATCTTATGTTATGGGGAGTTGTAGGGAGACAAAGCATTCCATATTCATCTGGCTGTTGGTGTGCCTTGTACTGGCTTATGTTGCTGTTCATGTTCTGATAGCGATACATGTGATCCCTGAAGGGTGCAAAAAGGCTGTGACACATAAGCTTGAGAACTTCTCCTGCAGATATATATGGGCAAGACCTTCGTTTGGGCTCAACCAGAGAAGTGATGCTAATGTTAATGATTGTGAGCTTGGGCACAATCAGCGGGGTGATGCCGATGACAAGAACTGGGAGCGGAGGCGTAATCTATTACTGATGCTTGCTGTTCTAGCTGCGACTATAACATACCAAGCTGGCATGAACCCTCCAGGAGGTGTATGGTCTGATGACAAAGCAGCCAGTGGTAAACCAGGAGATCCAATCCTTCAGCACAACAATTTACAGCGTTATTATGTGTTCTACTACTCAAACTCACTCTCATTCGTGTCATCTGTAGTTATCACAATACTACTTGTGAACAAGGAATCCTGTGAGCATGGTATCAAGTGCTATGCGCTACGAGTGTGCTTGGTGGTGGGCTTGGTTAGCCTCTTGATTGCCTATTCTGCAGGAAGCTGTAGGAAAGCAAGAGAGTCTATTTATCTCATCATCATTGCTGTTGCAGTTCTGATCGCCCTTATGATTCAAGTGCTTCTGCTCTCCTCAACACAAGATAGACTAAGAGGGCGAACTGGAAAAATTATAGAGCGTCTGCTTCAGCTGCTTTTTGGTAAGGAGGAGTCCTGGCATGGAAGTGGAACTACTTCTAAGCAGCAAGAAAGCTCAGGTCATCCTAAGCAAAACGTTCGAAAGAGGCACAAGTATTTGATGCTGCTTGCAATTTTAGCTGCGTCCATCACATACCAAGCTGGTCTGAACCCACCTGGCGGTTTCTGGTCCGATGATGATGAAGGCCGTGTGCAGGGCAATCCAGACCTAAAACCACGTGGTGGCTTTTGGTCTGATAACAAAGGTCATTTGGCAGGCGATCCTGTTCTTCTTGATATTAATCCTCTGCGCTACGAGATATTCTTCTGCTTCAACTCTATCTCATTCATGGCGTCTATTGTCGTAATCATGTTTCTGTTGAACAAATCTGCGCGGAAGAAGAGTGTGCCACTTGAGGTATTGCATTTGATCATGATAGTGGACCTGCTGGCCCTCATGACAGCTTTTGCTGCTGGAAGCTGTCGGAAATTCAGGACTTCAGTCTATGTGTATGCTCTGGTAGTCGGTGTTGTAGTGTACCTTGTTATTGTAATTTTCTTGTCAAGTGGCATTGCAAAATGTCTGAGGCCGGCAGAGAGGAGTGGGGTTTCCTCTCAGAGAAGCCCTATTCGTGCTTCTGGAACAAGCACACCGATCGCTGAAGACCAAGGTTCCATTCCTTGAATTTAAAAGTTTATTTTCTGGATTATCTGCAAATGGTGGAGGTTTTCCAGTGCATGTTTCCAGAGTCTGGTGATGCTATGTGCTGTTCAGGTCTTTTTTTAGATTGTAAATTTTGGTGCCAAACCTGAAGCTACATGTGTGTGCATTAGGTTCTAATATACTCAATGGAACAACAAACAGTTCTGGAGAATATGTCATGATTTTCTTTTTTTCGTGTATGCATGAGCTTTAAAATATTTTCTTTTTTTGTGAACACTTCAAGTATTTTCTGTACATGATTCAAATACACTGTTTTGAGAGTTCTGTTCTGACATGGAAGTTGATAGTGCCATGGCATTTTCATTCATAGTCTTGAAGACTCGACTCTGAAGGTTTGATTCCTACGGGAAAGTTGTTAGGTTGAAAACTTGAAATTATATTTATCTGTATTTTCTTCAAATAAGGGCCGTGTTTTTGTTTCCATGGATGCGTTTTGATTTCAAATGAACATGGAAACCGATGGAATTTCCCTGCAATCTTTAATTTGAATTGAAGCATGAAGCTACATATGCATATGTATATGTAGATATACATATTATGTGCTAGGTTCGGATGTACTCGACGCTACTAAGAGCCCCAGCTATTAGCTTCATGATTTTTGTTGCAATATGCCTGACCCTGAACAGCATTTTCTCTACATGATTCCCACAATTTGCTCTGAAAATTACGATCCCTGTTCTGTTCTGATGGAATCATGGAAGTTGATAAGGTTAGTGTGCCATGGCTTTGCCATTGCTTGTAGAATCAGGAACTTTTTCCTTCTTGTTTTTTTTGGTTCCACTTGCTTTGCCATCGCCTCAACTGTTTTTTGCCATTTCCAATGTCCTATTGAATGCGGAAACGGATTAAAGCAGATGTCTGATTCTTCAGCCGGGCTGCGTATTCTTCTTGATGCATCTTTTTTGTGACTGGCTGCAGGGGTCATGGAAAATAGTCCTCTCTGCTTTTGAAATGGAAGTGGAATGGAGTGGGAATCTTATCTCCTTGGGTCTTCTTGGTTCCGAACGGAACGAGGCGGCCAGCGCTGCCGCCCCGCCGGTGTTCGGCACTTGCCCGCCCGCCAGGTGCGCGTTCCCGCCTTGGCGCCCCACTCAGCCAGCACACGGACTTGTGGCCCTGTCCCCGGCCCGCGTGTCCAACGCCTTCGGTCTACGTCGAGGAGAGCGCGACAGCGACGCGGCGTCACAGTTTCTCAAGCGCCCTACCCCCGGATGAGACGAGCCCAGACGCGCAGCGGAAATTGTCAAATGCAATCCGCAAGTCAACGCGGAGCAGCGGCGGCGACCCGGAGTCCGGGACGCTACGTGGTGTGAACTGTGAACCTGAACCCGTCCGTCATCTGTCACTCACACCCCAAAATTCGGAGCCTTGGCCGTTGGTTGGTCATGGGCCGTCGAGCTTCCGTGACGATGATGAAGCCCAGCTGTGCCTTCCCTTCGCGTCCCTGCCCGGCTCGGCCCGGTCTGCCGCTACCTTTGTTCACCGTGGAGATCGAACCCGCTGGAGTGGAATATTCTCATTTCCAGTCGTCTCCTCGGCCGTCCGGCAACCGCTGCCGTCCGCCTGGTGTTCGACGAAATGCCGGACCGGGACACGGTGCTTCGCTGCCCCAACCGCGTGTGCCCCGAACCTCACGTCGACGCCCTTTGCCCTCGGCCTCCACCGGTGAGGAGAGCACGACAGCGACGTCGCCGTTTCTCAGGCCCAGGCCGCCGGATGAGACGAGCCTCGACGCGCAGCGGAATTGTCAAATTAATGCCTGGCCGAGTCAACGCGGAGCGCCATGGCCAGGCAGCCGCGGTCGCGGAGCAGGACTGCTCACCGGAGACCCGGTGCCCAGTGGATGTCCGGTCTCGGACGCCACGCGGGGTGGTGCACGGCGGAGGCCTTCGGTCGTCTTGCACCACCGTGCAACTTGTAGTGGACTTGCTCGCCGCCGTGCGGAGTCAGCCAGCCTGTTTGGTTGGTCCTCGTCGCGCGGTTCGCTACTGTTCTGGTGAGTACTGAGTACTGGCCTTACACAAGTCATCTATAGTTTTAAGCATGTTACTGTATTTGCCGGGACTGCTTGGTATTGGTATTGAAGAAGGGCCGAAGGGGTAGTGTATGTTTGTTCAGTTAGTTGTACCTTGTGATTCCATTACTAATACTGAACAACTCCATCAGCTTGGTATTTGATGCTCTAACCCTAAAGTGGTGCTACAATATTTTCATATTAGAAACTGGGAAAAAAATCAACTCTGGATTTGACTAGGTCCATGTCACCAACCTATTGTCTCTTGTTTTTAAAAGAAAAAGAATTATCTTAGATTTTAGCTGCAGCAGTAGCAAAATGGCTATATAATCCTCTTTTTAGAAAAAGCACGCTTGCAAATCAATATACAGCTCATTCTTAGTCAATGGCAAGTCAATGGACATTAATGCTACATGGCCTAGCATGGGTTGGTGGCTTGTTTGTTTGTCAATGTGGGGTTTAGAGGAGGTACCATTCCCTTATTGCATCGGCCTCTTGGGGAATTGACTTCACCTGGTCTTCTCCCTTTGCCATATTCGTTTTCTCTGCTTCCTCTTGTTCACATCTTCAATTGGCTAAGCTTCTTGGAGTCCCTACAAGTGTGCTCAGCAGTCCAAGCAGCCAATTCATCTGTCGCTCTGTATGCGAGCTTAAACTTGCATCCTGAGCTACAGAGATATCATACAGTTCTTGGGGGAGTCTGTCCATGTAACTTTTTGATGGCCAATGCAATGCCTTCCCCTTAGGTATGTCCTCCTTTTCCTTCCCGTGTGTTTACTTATTTCATTTATAAACCTAGATGTAACTTAGCATTGCCAATAACCCACGGTTTCCAGCTAACATATTTCATGATTTTGGTATGTATTGTAGAACTGTTATTTCTTTCTGCTTCCAATATGCTATTTTTCTTTAAAAAACTATTGTGGTATATATACACAATGGTATTTCTGAAGATCTTTTGCTTGCAATATGATCTCTCTTAACATATCCCCAGTATGGATTCTAATTATGGACTGAGTCTTGTTACTAATATCACTCGTTTGTTTCTTAGCCACTGAAGCATAACAATAATTCATTGCTACTATTTGTTGTCTTTATGTTGGTGACAGTGACTTCACTCTTCATCAAGTCTTCTCGTCCTCCCTGCACCCCTTCTTTTGCCGTTGTTCTTGTTCGAGAAATCAGAGCAATACTTGAGTAATCAGTGACTCTGAATCTTCCAGATATCTTCTCACATAAGGAGCTGTTTCGTGCTGCTGCAAGTGCAACGGCTAAGACTTGCACTATCAGTTGGGGAACTACCATATGGCTACCGTGCAAACAGATCATGCCCCTGCTCCAACTGGGACAACTAATCCAGGAGCAAGCAATGATGAGATTGAAGACAACAATGCCCATGGACACAACAATGGTGAGATTTCCATGGTCACTAGCCTTGGTGGTGGCAGCAGAAAAGGGGAGGACTCCATGGATGATTCATCCAGGAGGTTTTTGTTAGTTGATAGCACCGATGAGGATTTTGATTGCTTGTGGAAACTGCGGAAGTATCTGGTATTGCTTGGAATCCTAGCTGTTGGTGTGACATACAATTCTGGGTTAACACCACCTGGGGGATTTTGGGGTGAAAACAAGGATGGCCATGAAGCTGGTGGCCCTGTCCTTCATGTTGAGTTCTACCGACGGTATGAGATATTTTTCTACTGCAATGCAACAGCCTTTGCTGCATCTCTTGTCTTAATAATCTTGCTTCTAAGCAAGAGAGTGAGCAGTCAGAAGTTATGGCTTCGTTCGATGCAATTTACAATGCTAGTGGACCTATTCAGTCTGATGGGGGCCTATGCTTCTGGGAGCTGCAGGGCTCTTAAGTCATCCATCTACACATCGGTTCTAGTCATTAGTGTTTTTGCTTATGTTTTGATTCATATCCTAGTATCCACAAGGTTTGTTCCAGAGACATTCAAAACGAAGGTGAAGAGAATGGTAAATCAAACTCTATCGAAGTTGGGTGTATGTTATATGGAAACAAGTAGCCATCAAGAGAAAAGAAACCTTGAGGAGGCTCGCAAGTTTATTCTGATGCTTGTAACTTTTTCTGCCTCTATCACATACCAAGCAGGATTGAGTCCACCAGGTGGCTTTTGGGCTGAAAATGATCCTATCCCAGGCTTTTCTCCACCTCACAATCACCGTCCAGCTACTCCTATTCTTCGTACTCACTACCTGCGCCGTTATAATATCTTTGTTAGTTGCAATTCAACCTCTTTTGTGGCATCTTTGGTTACAATTATATTACTTCTGAGTCCAGGACTGAGCAGGCATGGAATAAGGTCCAAAGCAGTGTTTGTTTGTGTGATTGCTGACCTGTTGTGCCTCATTGGTGCCTATGCTGCTGGATGCTGTAGGGATTTAGCAACATCATTCTATGTCATGTTTATTATAGTCATAGTTTTGATCTGCATTGGAGTTTTAGCTGGCATATTTGTTTACAAACCTGTAGCAGACTGGCTAGAGAAGATCAAAAAACACACTATGAGGTGCATGGGTGCACTGGGTCGAGCACTCTCACTGAAATCTAGGAGTAACAGATCAATGAATGCAAAGCTAGCGAGTTCTCATGGAACTCATCAGAAAGATTCAATCCATGCATCTGTTGCAACAGCAGAAGATAGTGCATGTGAACCAGAACTCCATACTGCAGGCAATCAACAAGTTTCAAATACCACAGAAGTGGAGTCCAGTGGGGAGTATCCACCTGAAGTCAACCAGAAGACAGAAAATACTGACTCGTTCTCCAACCCTGAGCATCCATCAGGCAATAGTCCACAATCAACAAACATCAAGGATCTTGTGTCCAATCTGGAGTGTGAATCAACAGACTGCCATCTAGTTGCAAACACGACAAAGTCCCTGTCCAGCACAGAACATTCATCATCAAGCTGTCAGCAAAGGGATGGTATGTCTGCAGACAGCCAGCTAGTTTCACGTATGAAGGTGCAATCTTCAGTCGATAACATGAAGACTACTGATCTGCCAGAAGAGGGCTTTTCTGAACAAAATATGTTATCTGGTGGCTCCATTGAGGATGGAAGGCCTACATTGCCTGTGGAAGCCAGTAGTAATGTGGAATCTGCAGAAGAACACACTTCGTTTGGATATACTAGCCGTGACATTGAAAATGGTGGCATTAATAACAACAATGCAGAATATGACAATGGTCATAAAGACCACAATCAAGAAGCACAGGATCAAAATTATCATGGTAGTTCAACAGAAGAACATCTGGAGAATACTCGCACATATCTGCTTCTTCTTGCCATTCTTGCAGTATCTGTGACATATCAATCAGGTCTGAATCCCCCAGGTGGCTTCTGGTCAAGCACTGAGAATAAACATTCAGCTGGTGATCGCATCCTTGAGGACGGTGACCATCCACGTTTCATTGCATTCTTCTATCTCAATGCAGTTGCATTTGTGGCATCTATTGTCATCATCCTTATGCTCATGGACAAGAGTATGAGCAAGAAGGTTACAAAACACCGTGTGTTGCAGATAGTTATGATAGTGGACTTACTTTCCCTTACTGGGGCCTTTGTCATGGGAAGCTGCAGGGATGCAAAGAAGTCCATTTCCATATCAATGTTATTGTGCCTTGTTATTGCTTATGTTGCTCTCCATGTTGTGATAGCGATTCATGTGATACCTCCAAAGTTCAAAAGGCAGGTTTCAAATAAATTAAAGAACTACTCTTGTGGAAATGTGTGGTCAGCATTGCCTCAGTTATGCCACAAGCAAACAGGGAAGAAAACTAGTCCGAAGGAATTGGAGCGCAGGCGTAATCTACTACTGACACTTGCTATTCTAGCTGCAACTGTCACATACCAAGCTGGCATCAACCCTCCAGGTGGTGTATGGTCTGATGACAAAGGTGTCAGTGGCACACCAGGAAATTCAATCCTTCAGGACAACCATAAAAGGCGATATGATGTGTTCTACTACTCAAATTCAATCTCATTTGTGTCATCTGTTGCTATCACAATACTACTTGTGAATAAGGAATCATATGAGCATGGAATCAAGTCTTATGCACTGCGAGTGTGTTTGGTAGTGGGTTTACTTGGCCTCTTGATTGCCTTTGCTGCAGGAAGCTGCAGGAATAGAAAGCAATCCATCTTTGTCATCGCCATTGCTGTGGCAGTTCTCATATCCCTTGTGATTCAGGTCCAACTATCTTCAGTGTACGAAACACTACGAAGACCATTGGCTAAAGTTATGGCATGTCTGCAGAAACTTGTGGAATACCTCCAGAGCTGGATTTTTCGTACTGAGATGGTCGAGCGAGAAATTACTTCTGAGCCACCGGGAATTAAAGATTGTGATGAACAAAAAGCAAGAAAGAGGCATAAGTATCTCATGCTTGTTGCCACTTTAGCAGCCTCCATCACATACCAAGCTGGTCTGAACCCACCTGGTGGCTTCTGGTCTGATGACGACGGACATGTTGCAGGCGATCCACTCCTCCTTGATATTAATCACCTACGCTACAAGACATTCTTTTGCTTCAATGCAATCTCCTTCATGGCATCTATTGTTGTGATAATGCTTCTTCTGAGTAAATCTATTAGGAAGAAAGCTGTCCCACTTGTGGTATTGCTCTTGATTATGATACTGGACCTGCTGTCTCTCATGACAGCTTTTGCTGCGGGAAGCTGCCGGAAACTAAGTACTTCAGTCTATGTCTATTTGCTAGTAGCTGGCGTAGTGATATATCTTGTGGTTCTTATTGTTTTGTCAAGGGCCATTAAAAAGTATCCAAGAAAGTGGAGGGCAAGTGGGCTTTTCTGCTCAAGGTATACTGTCCGTGTTTCAAGCACAAACACCAGGGCACAAACAGAGCAAGTTTCATGAAGGCTTCCTTTCTGTTATTGAGTCAGTATATCTAATTCTTCGCCTTCCTTTTCTGTTCATGGCACTGTTCATGTATTCAAATTTATTTGCAGGATGGTGATGTTGAATGTTAGTAAACAGTCGTTTAGGAAAGTTGAGTTTGGTCTAAACCATGTTGACATTTTTGTAAGCATTGTGTAATGAGTAAATTCCTTATTTGACACCCGTACAGTAGCTTCAGAAACTCGGTATACATTTTCTCGTCGTCTTAACTAATGTTTTAGCACCATTTCTTTCTTTCTCAATTTCTAAGGTTTTTTCTGTTGTGTTACACCATCGTATGGGGATGAAGATTTCAATCTAATTTAAATATTTGATGAATGGCAGTCAGTGCATTACTTTGGACCTTGTGTGTTCCTTTTTTCTCTTATTTTTAGGGCAGATGTAATCATACAAGAGGGGGCACTGAGGTCTGGAGGAAGGCCTCATCCTCCGTGCAGAAACTTTCCCCCTTCTCTCCACCCATCACATTCACACCCGATCTACTCCGCCGCCGAGGTGCTTTCCCCGTGCGCGCGGCGGGTGCCCGTGTGGTCTCCTTCTCTGGCTCGCGCAAGGGCTCCCTCCCACCGAAGCGGCCAACTCTTCCTGCCCGCTCGATGTTCGACGGAATGCCGGGCTGGGTCGCAGGGAGCCTCGCCGTCCCGTACGTACACGCCAGGTGCTGCAGCCTGAGCAGGCGCAGCAGCGCTGGCTGGGACGGTGTCAGGCGCGGTCCTACGTTGCGCGGCGGCAGAAACTTCAAGGCGGCGCAGGAGGACGTCGTCTGTCGGAGCCAACCAACAAGCGCTACGACATGCCTGCCGTGTGTGTGTCGGCTGTGCACCAATCAAACACAGTTATCTGCGTAATTTTTAGTCTTGATAACAATACAATTAAACTCTCTACTAAGAATAGCCTTAAATTATTATGCGTGTTTGTTCAAATTGCTTCTTTCACCATTATTTTCCCCCAGGTTCATTCAGCGTCAAGCGATTGCCCGACTGACATTTCGCATATCGGTCAGCTGATTTTGACAATGTTCTACTCATAAGAATAATGTTCCTTGTTACATTAAAACATTTTGCAAATTGGTCTGGATGACTCAATGTAGATCTAGGGGGTGCAAAGAAGTGATTGACGCTCCATTGTTTTTGACTTGATGCTCTCTGAATTCGAGGTAGCCCTGCCATGTTCCGTATTTAAAATGTGGATACCAAGGAGTGTGGATGAACATGAACTGGACCCAATGTACAGTAGTAGCTTATTGGCTGTTTTAATATAACTTATCGTTTTATGTACAGCTCGAGTTACGTATCCCTAGGTCATTAGCATCAGCTGGAGACGGTTTACCTGTGACAGTTTTCGATGTAGGGAGTGCGAGGTAAACCGTTCCCTTGTTACGTCTGTGTTGCTGCCCTTTGGGAATTAACCGTGACTTCACCGAGTCTTCCCCCTTTGTCCTATTATTTGTAGTCCCTCTTGTTCGCACCAACGGCAGCTTCATGGAGTCTTTACAAGTGTGCATACTAGTCTGATCTGAGCAGCCAAGCCATCTGTCGCCCTGGATGCAAGTTCAGACTTCCTACCTCAGCTTGGAGCAAGAGCAACCATATCATACAGCTTGATGAGAATTGTGATGTCTTCCCCATAGGTATGATCTCCTTTTTCATCTTGTGTGTTTACTTGTCTGGTTGATGGACATGGATATAGCTTAGCACTGCCTAATATGCTTCGGTTAAGTTTAACAGCTACTTGCAGGATCTGTTAGTGACTTCTGACTTGACCTACTACTTATATATGCATCTTTTGTAACAATGGCGATTGGATCCAGAAGTGGCACTAGTAATCTTTTAACCTATTGTGGTATATATTCGTTGGGATTTATCTTTTAAAAGACTTTATGCTTATTGTATATTCTCGTTTTGAATACGCACTCATTGTGGATTCTCAGTCAACGAGGTCCAACTTATTACTACTCTCACTCTGTTTGTTGCTTAACCATGGAAGCATACACAATAATTCGGCTGCCACTGTTTGCTGTCTTTTTATTGTCGGCTTACTCTTCTTTCCCCATCCTTCTTCGTGAGCTGTTGTTGTCCATGAATGAGAACAATCTTTGAATAACCTTTGAATCTTTCAGATACCTTCTCGCATCAAAAGAGCTGTTTTCCTCTGCTGCAAGTGCAAGGATAGGGAGGGAAGCTGAGACTTGCACTCAGTTGGGGCCCTACCATATGGCAACCGAGCAACCAGGACTAGGCATTGAAGAGATTGAAAGCAGCAGCACCACCCATGGTGATAACGATGAGCAGATTGTCATGGTTACCGATGGTTATGAGCACCTGTGGAAACTGAGGAAGTATTTGGTACTGCTTGGAACCTTAGCAGTTAGTATGACATACAATTCTGGACTAACACCACCCGGGGGATTTTGGTATAAGAACAAGGATGGCCACAAAGCTGGTGAGCCTGCCCTTCATGCCGAATTCCCCCAGCGGTATGACGTATTCTTTTACTGCAATGCCACAGCCTTTGCTGCATCTCTTATTTTTGAAAGAAATACCCCAAGGGAGACCCCTGAAGTTTAATGTGCCTCACCCAGGATTTGAACCCTGGGTGGGAGCCTTCTAGCTAGTGGCCTTTGCCACTACACCATGAGCTCCTTGGCCTTTGCTGCATCTCTCGTCTTAATCATTTTGCTTCTAAGCAAGAGTGTGACCAGGCAGGAGTTATGGCTCCATTCTATGCAATTTACAATGTTAGTGGATCTATTCAGTCTGATGGGGGCCTATGCTGCTGGGAGCTGCAGGGCACTTAAGTCATCCATCTACACATTGGTTCTAGTATTTGCTGTTTTTGTATATGTTTGGATCCATATCCTAGTATCCACAAGGATTGTTTCAGAAAAATTGAAAAAGAAGATGACAACTGTGGTAACTAAACTTCTGTCCAATTGCAAATCTGTTATCTGCAATTTAGAGGGCTGCAAGAGACAAAAGACAATGAGTAGTGAAAAAGATCGTGAGGAGGCTTGCAAGTTTATTTTGATGCTTGTAACTTTTTCGGCTACTATCACACACCAAGTGCAGGGTTGAGTCCACCAGGAGGCTTTTGGGCTGAAAATGATTACTTCTTAGGCTCTTCTCCTCCTTACAAGCACCGTCCAGCTACTCCCGCTCTTCGCAACCACTACCTTCACCGTTATAATATATTTATTAGCTGCAACTCGACCTCCTTTTTGGCATCTTTGGCCACAATCATACTGCTTCTGAGTCCAGGATTGAGTGAGCATGGAAAAAGGTCCAAAGCAGTATTTTTTTGTGTGGTAGTTGACCTGTTATGCCTAATTGGTGCCTATGCTGCTGGATGCTGTAGGGATGTAAGATCATCAGTTTATGCCATGCTTATCATCATTATCATTTTGATCTGCATTGCATCTTTAGCCTGGATCTTTGTTAACAAACCTGTGGCAGGCTAGCTACAAACGATCAAAACTGAATTTCTATCATGCATAAATAAAGTGGATCGGGTTCTCTCACTGACAAGTGATGCAGGGCAGCAAGCAAGTTATCATCAGGAGTCAGTGCATCTGAGTGCAGCATATCAACATGGTCCTTGCAGTCAAGCTGAGGAGCATCTGAAGAAGACCCGTACATGTCTGCTACTTCTTGCCATTCTTGCAGTATCTCTGACATATCAATCAGGTCTAAATCCACCAGGTGGCTTCTGGCCAACAAGCGAAAATAATCATTCAGCCGGTGATCGCATTCTTGAGGACAGTAACCATCCTCGCTTCATCGCGTTCTTCTATCTCAATGCAGTTGCATTTGTGGCATCTTTTGTCATGATCCTTATAATCCTGAGCAAAAGTATAAGCGAGAAGGTTACAAAACGCCGTGAATTGCAGATAGCTATGATAGTGGATCTACTTGCCCTAACAGGGGATTTTGTCATGGGGAGCTGCAGGGAAGCTAAGAAATCCATCTACATATCAGTGTTAGTATGTCTTGTGCTGGCTTATGTTGGCTTTCATGTTCTAATATCTATTCATGTATGTTGGTGTATTATTGTAATTGGTGTAAATGTAAGGGACCAATGTGCAAAGTGTAGTAATAAAGAGTAAAGAGGGCTGTGGGAGAAGGTGACCCAGCCAGAAAATTTCCCCCAAATCAACATGGTATCAGAGCTGTGTGGGAGCGTGCGGGCGGAAGCTGTGCGGCGCTGGCGCTTGCGGGCGCGTGGCCGCGGCTGGTGCGCGGGGCCGCGCGGAGCGGACGCGCTGGTGCTTGTGTGGAGCAGCGCTGCGTGCAGTCGGTGCTGTGATTGGAGCGTGCTGCGTGGAGCTGCTACTGCTGCTGTGTGGAGGTTGTGCTACGGGAAATATATAAAAAAAAGGGGAGAGAAGTGCTGTTGCTGGCTGTTGTTCTGTGCGTGCTGAAGGAAAAGGGAGGAAGCAGGTGCTTGTCTCCTGGTGCCGGTGCTGGTGCCGGTGCTACCGTAGTGAGCTGAAGGAGTTCTTGCTTAATCTGCTACTGGTGTGGGGAAGAGGCCTGGTCCGTGTGTGTTTGGTTTCCAGGCAGAGGTGAAGATGAATCCAGAAAAAGAAGCTGCAGTGAAGGCAGCATCTGATGGTGGTTCAGGTGGGGTTACAAAGAGTGAGATGATGAGTGAGATGAGGAGTATGATCCAGGAGCTTATGGCGTTGGGTCTGATTGGTGCCAAGGCAAATGATGAGGTAAAGTTGAAGTTGGAGCTTTTGCCAAATGATGTGAAGCTAGAGGGCAGTAAGAATTACTTGAGTTGGTCCAGGAGAGTAAGTGTGATTCTAGGAGGAGTGGAGCACTATCTGCAGGAGACCTGTGTTGAGCCAGCTGATAAGCTCAGCACTGAGTGGAGAGTTTGGCATGCGACAAACTCTGTGATAGTGGCTTGGTTGTTGGCATCCATGTCTCCTACAGTGAGCAAGATGGTGGAAGCCATGCGTACTTCTTCTCTGATATGGAAGACCTTGAGGAACATATACTCTCGGAAGGGGAATGTGATGATGATGATGGAAATCCAGGGCAAGGCAGATAGAGTGAAATAGGTAGGAAGATCAATGGAGCAGTATGCTAGTGAGCTTCAGTGCCTATGGGGAGAGCTAGATCACTATGCTCCTCTCCAAATGAAGACACCGGAGGATGCTCAGGTTGTTCATAAGTGGGTGGAGGATAGGAGAGTGACTCACTTTCTGACGAACCTGGACCCTCAGTTCGAGATGAGAAGAGCTGCCTTCTGTCACCAGGACAGCCTTCCTACCATGGAAGAGGCTGTTGCAGCCATGATTGATGAAGAAAGCAGGCTTCGTGTGATGACTACTGGCAATCCAGTAAAGCCGACCTATGTTGCAGTTGAAGACAAGGATTGTTATAATTGTGGGGAAAAGGGGCATTTGAGTTATGATTGTCCCAAGCGAGGCAGTGGTGGTCGAGGTGGATCTCGTGGAGGTACTCGTGGCGGCTATGGAGGAGGTCGTGGTAGCTGTGGTGGAAGTCGAGGTGGAGGCCGAGGTAGAGGCCGTGATGGCCCTAGAGTCAATGTAGCTACCACTAAGGAGACTGAGTCTGTTACTTTGACTGGTGAACAGGCTAGGCAGTGGGAACAATGGCAGAAGAACAAATCTTCTGAGAGCTCTACTTCACTTGACGAGCACACCACCAACTTTGGTAACTTTGCCAACTATGCCCACATGGGCAAAGGTACTCAGGCACAGGCACTTGCATCTTCATGTAGGCATCATATAGATTGGGTCATTGATTCTGGAGCATCAAGCATATCACAGGCATGTCTAGTCCTTTCAAAACATACAGTCCATACACTTCTCATTCCGAGTCTGTTCAAATTGCTGATGGCACATCTCGACAAATTCATGGTGTAGGGTCTGTAGAGTGTACATCTTCACTTAGCCTACCCTCAGTCCTGCATGTTCCATCTTTCCCAGTCAACCTCCTTTCAGTTAGCTCGATCATTGATCAATTCAAGTGCACCATAACATTTGATGAGAATTCTTGTGTTTTTCAGGAGAGGGGAACTGGGAGAAGGATTGGGACTGGAGTCAGGCGTGATGGGTTGTGGTTCATCAGTCACGAGAAGTCAGCATTGGTAGCAGCTGCTGAGGGAGATGTGAAAGAACTTATGCTGCTTCATTTTCGGTTGGGACATGTGTCTTTTGAAAGTTTAAGTAGGTTGTACCCTGCTATGTTCAAGGGAGTGGACAAGAGTAGACTTGTCTGTGATGCATGTGAGTTTGGCAAGCATACTAGATCCATCTACCCTAGTATTGGTCTTTGCAGTTGTGAACCATTTATTCTAATACACTCAGATGTTTGGGGTCCTTGTTCAGTCACCTCTGTAAGTGGTGCTAAGTGGTTTGTTACTTTTATTGACTGTCATACTCGTATGACATGGATCTATATGCTTAAACATAAAAATGAGGTGTTTCATTGTTTTCAAGACTTCCATAAATTGATTACAAATCAGTTCAATGCAAGGGTCAAGATCATTCGGACTGATAATGGAACGGAATATGTGAATAATGAGTTTAAGTCATATATTTCAGATCAAGGTATCATTCATCAAACAACTTGCCCTGGAACTCCACCTCAGAATGGCGTGGCTGAGAGGAAAAATCGTCATTTGTTGGAGGTAGCAAGATCTCTCATGTTTCAAATGAATGTACCTAAGTATTTGTGGAGTGAAGCAGTGATGACGGCCACATATCTTATCAATCGAATGCCATCAAGAATACTTGGTATGAAATCTCCTGCTGAACTCTTGTTGGGGAAATGTGACTTTAAAGTTTCACCCAAGGTTTTTGGTTGTGTTTGCTTCGTGAAGGATCATCGGCCTACAGTGGGCAAGTTGGATCCACAAGCAGTCAGGTGCATATTTGTGGGATATGCATCCACTCAGAAAGGGTACAAGTGTTGGGATCCTATTGGCAGGAGGTTGTTTGTGAGTATGGATGTGACATTTCGTGAGGAAGAACCATACTACACGAAGAAGAATGACCTTGATCCATTCTTGGAGGAGTTCTCTTCAATCACCGAGAATGACAGTAGAGAGAGGGAGAATGAGAATTGTGATGTGCAACATGATGGTGGTGAAGTGACTCATGAACATGTGATTGTTGGGACAATCCCATGTCCCATGAATGGGTCTGTTGGTCAGGCAAGTGATGCTCAGGAGAATGAAGAGGTTAACATGAGGAACGGTGTTCAAGATGATCCAAATGGTGATGTTCAGGAGGAAGTAGAGGATGAAGCTGTAGTTGTTGGGACAATCCCGTGTCCCACTGGAGAAAGAGTGGATGAGAAGCAGGGGGAGCAGCCAATAGTGTATTATCGAAGGCGAACAAAGAAGCAGGGGGAGCAATCACAACCTGAACAAGCTGAAGCTCCAGTCCCATATCTCTCCTCGGACTCCTCTCCATCAAGCTCACCAACTCCAGCTGGTAATGTCTCTCCCACCTCTGAACATGTAGAGCTACCACTTGCACAAAGTAGAGAACCTAGAGTCAATGCTGGTAAACCTCCTTCTCGGTATGGCTATGAACATGACATTGCTAAGTATGTTTCATACTCTAGTGTTTCTCCTGCATATAGAACCTTCATTGCATCATTACAGACAGTGCCTATTCCGAAGGATTGGAGGTGTGCTAAACAAGATCAGAAGTGGAAGGATGCAATGAAAGAGGAGCTGATGGCTCTCCAAAAGAACAAGACATGGGAACTTGTTCAACTTCCAGAAGGGAAAAACGTGGTGGGTTGTAAATGGGTCTTCACTGTAAAGCAGACTCCCGAGGGAAAGGTGGACAGGTACAAAGCAAGATTAGTTGCGAAGGGATATAGTCAGACATATGGAATTGACTATGATGAGACCTTTGCACCTGTGGCGAAGATGGGTACGGTGAGAACCTTGATCTCATGTGCAGCCAACTTTGACTGGCCACTTCATCAGTTAGATGTGAAGAATGCTTTTCTTCATGGTGATCTTCGAGAAGAGGTCTATATGGAGATTCCACCTGGGTTTGCAAATGAACAGACTCTTGGGAAGGTGTGCAGACTTAAGAACTCACTCTATGGTCTGAAGCAATCACCACAGGCATGGTTTGACAGATTCAGACGAGCAGTGTGTGATATGGGGTACTTCCAATGCAATGGAGATCACACAGTTTTCTACAAACATCGGGGCAAGTGTATCACTATTCTAGCTGTTTATGTCGATGACATAGTGATTACTGGGGATGATGTGGAGGAGATCAAGAAGCTGAAAGAAAGACTAGGCAAAGCCTTTGAGGTAAAGGATCTTGGACCACTTCGATACTTTCTTGGGATCGAGATCGCTAGATCACCAAAGGGAATTGTTCTCTCCCAAAGGAAGTATGTCCTAGATCTCTTGGCAGAGACCGGAATGCTTGGGTGTCGCCCGTGTGGCTCACCATTGACAGGAATCACCAAAGTTGTGCAGAAAAGGGTGAGCCTGTGGATCGGGAAAGGTACCAAAGGTTGGTTGGTCGGTTGATATATCTCTGCCATACAAGACCTGACATTGCTTATGCGGTGAGTGTGGTGAGTAGGTATATGCATGATCCTAGAACTGGACATATGGAGGTGGTTTACCAAATACTGAGGTATTTAAAGGGGACCCCTGGCAAAGGGTTGTGGTACAAGGCGAACAAACACTTGAATGTGGAAGGCTATTGTGATGCTGACTGGGCGAGTTGCAGGGATGATCGGAGATCCACGTCTGGATATTGTGTGTTTGTAGGTGGCAATCTTGTCTCGTGGAGAAGCAAGAAACAGGCAGTAGTGTCTCGGTCTACTGCAGAAGCAGAACATAGAGCAATGGCTTTGGCCTTGTGTGAGATGATGTGGCTGAAAAGTCTCTTGAAGGAGCTTCGAGTGTTGAAAAATGAGACCATGCAACTCCATTGTGATAATGTAGCAGCAATTAACATAGCAAATAATCCAGTTCAGTTTGATCGAATGAAACATGTGGAGATTGACAGGTTCTTCATCAAGGAGAAGATGGATAGTGGGGCTTTGAGGTTGAAGTACGTCAAATCTCGTGATCAACTAGCTGATTGTCTCACAAAGGGTTTAGGTCCTAAGGATAATGAGTTATTGTGTAACAAGATGGGCATGTTGAATATTTTCTGCCCATCTTGAGGGGGAGTGTTGGTGTATTATTGTAATTGGTGTAAATGTAAGGGATCAATGTGCAAAGTGTAGTAATAAAGAGTAGAGAGGGCTGTGGGAGAAGGTGACCCAGCCAGAAAATTTCCCCCAAATCAACAATGTAATCCCTATACAGTGCAAAAATCTGGTGTCAGATAAACTGAAGCGCTTTTGGTCAGCATTGCCTGAGTTATGTAACAAGCAGACAGGGAGGAGTACTGGTGAGGATGAATTGGAACAGAAAGAATTAGAAAGGCGGAGTAATCTATTGATGACGCTTGCTATAGTAGCTGCCACTGTTACATACCAAGCTGGTATAAACCCTCCAGGAGGTGTTTGGTCTGATGACAGAGATGTCAGTGGCTCACCAGGCAATCCAATTCTTCAGGATAACCGTCCAGGACGGTATGATGTGTTTTACTACTCAAATTCAGTCTCATTCGTGTCCTCTCTAGTTATCACAATCTTACTTGTGAATAAGGAATCTTTTGAGCATGGAATCAAGTCCTATGCTTTGCGACTGTGTTTAATGGTGGGCTTGCTTGGCCTCCTGATTGCCTATGCTGCTGGAAGCTGCAGGAATAAAATGCAATCCATTTTTCTCATCATCATTGCTGTGGCTGTTCTAGCATCCCTTGTGATTCAAGCCCTGCTCCCTTCAATGCATGATATACTAGGGAGACCATTGGATGCATTTATAGATTTTTTGCACACATGGGTTTTTCTTACCAAGACGGTTGAGCAAGAAGTTACTTCTAACAGTCCAGAAACTTTGAGTTGTGATGAAAAAATGGAAAATAAAAGGCACAAGTATATCATGCTTATTGCAATTTTAGCTGCCTCAATCACATACCAAGCTGGTCTGAATCCACCTGGTGGCTTCTGCTCTGATGACAATGGCCATGTTGCAGGCAATCCTCTCCTTCATGATATTAATAACAGACGCTATATGATATTCTTCTACTTCAATTCTATCTCCTTTATGGCATCTATTGTTGTGATCATGCTTCTGCTGAATACATCTGTTAGGAAGAAACCCTTTGAGGTATTGCTCTGCTTGGTTATGATACTAGACCTGCTGACTCTCATGATAGCTTTTGCTGCGGGAAGCTGCCGGAAATTTAGGACGTCAGTATATGTTCTTTTGCTAATAGCCGGCGTGGTGATTTCTCTTGTGTTTATTAGATTTATTATCAGTGCCATTGCAAAATGTATAAGGAAATAAAAGAGAAGTGGGATTTCTTTTATCAGGGCATCCTGATCAAATTTAAGGAAGAAATACAGTGGCCCAGAGGGAGCAAATTTGATGAATCCTTTCCTAACGTGGCGCAAACAATCAGTGTTTCAGTTCTCAGTTCCCACCATTATTTCTCCATTCACGTTATTCTGAAAACTGGTGATGTTTGGATCAAACCCTGGCTACATGTGTGTTAAGCATTCATGTAAATTTGTTGTACTCGTGAAACTATGTAGAGATGCTATGATTTTTTGAAGTATGTTTCTGCATACGTATGTTTTCTTTCTATATGGTAAGATAGAGTGCTTGATGTTGAAAGGTTGATTATAATTTCTCAAAACATGAAGCTTTATTCTTCCTTGGAAACCAAAATCATACTGGGTTACACTTGTTTTATTCACAAAATATTTGCATTCTTCGTCCCTTCTCCTCATTTGCAGATAATATGCTAAAAGAGGAGAGTGGCACAATCAGGTTGTGCAGTTTTTTTTGGTTGTGGAATATTTTTCTTAGTTCTACCATCTTTGGGCCAGGTTTAAAATTTGGACAATAATCTAGTTGATTTTTATTTTCTTATTACATTCTATATAGCTTTTATAAGCTTAGTAGAGAACTTAGGAGCTTGCAGTGTAGTGGTCTGCACCTAGATTTGCCTTAGAGGCCTCTAAGGTTTAGATTGCCATTGAAGACATTATTTTTGGCATTTTAATGTCACTGACATACTGGGCCTATGCACTCTCTATTACTGACATATGGCCTACGCACTCTTGAGGAAAAAAAAGGTCAAAAGGGCAGGCACCTTTGAGGCCGCTATGAAGTCGACTCTGAAAACCTTGTGTATATATCTTTAGTAGCCTATATATATACTTAAAAATGTTATGTTCGATCAAATTTTTAACCGAAAGTCTTACCGAATTTTGTTGGTGACTGAACAAAAATTTTTTTTTGGGACTATCTTAATCTCATTCTTGTCACTAATTAATCCAAATGTACTCGCAAGGGATTACCTGCATCACGTTCAACAGTTCGTGTGCGGATAATTTGCTTTTGTCTCCATGACATCTAGATTTTAAATTTGCTAACTCCTCATCATTGCCACATGGTGTGAACAAATTTGAAATCCAATAGTATGGATGGATATGACTAATTCACTGCCAAATCATGGAACTGACACTTCTTTGATGGCATGGTTGTACAAAGAAATTTACCTTTTTATTTTCCACTAACATAGGTTTCATATGGTCGACAGTTGACACGGCATGAATGGCGAGTGCTCTGCCACCAATTCTTTATCACAAATGATAGCACAATTAGAGGTAAAGATTGAGATCTCACAATTTGAGGGAGCACGAGCATCTATGGGGTCAATTTGAGCCTCATGAGACTCATAAGCGTCACCACATTTCGTGTTATAAACATATAAAATATTAGTACTAATGTACTACATATATGAATGATTAAAATCTGTTGTCCACTATTTTTTAGATAAAAGATATAAATACAACATGTATATCCATCGATATATATAGCCAAAATTACATGAGTTTTTAGTCAAAACAAACAAAACAAGATAGACAGCTAAAAGACAATGAAAGAAAGTTTGAAAGACTAAGCTTCAAACTTCCTCGACGTCTTTGTTTCAAACTTGTCATCTTATCTTCGTATAGCAACATTTTTCCATATTGTTTGTCTACTTGAAAACTTGATGTTGCAATCGTGCTGCTAGAAAAACAGTAATCTATAGCTAACAATCTATCTCATAAAACTACACTAAGTCGATCTTAATCACAACCTCAAGCAAAACTTCTTAGCACATATGAACAGTTGTCGCCATCTCCCAGGTGACTAATAAGCATTTGTTGTATTATTACTCCCTCCGTCTCGTGAAGAGTGTAATTCTCAGATTAAAAAATTCCCATGAAAGAATGCAATTTTAGTTATAGCCACCTATTTTATTTCTTAAAATAAATAATTATCTGCATGCAGTAACAACCTCTATGCCTAAATCAGTAGGATTGAGGTAGATACTTAGGATAGCATGGTCATTTAACAACGTCATTAATCTCTTCACGGGACGAAGGGAGCACTTGTTAGCTGCAATAAAGCATACTCTCAGGGTTTGTACTGCATCTGTGACCATAATTTTCTGCACCCGCCGCGGATCCAAAACTCCAGTACCTCTGCACTTTCAAGTTTTGTATCGTTTGGGTTTTTGTTGCGAGACACTGCATTTGAACCGCTAGTTTGAACTTCAAACCACTGAACCAGGATGCTGAATCGGAGTGCTGCCAAATTAGGGTTCAACGGATTCGGACAGGGAACAGTAAAAAATTGATCGACGGGCCTGCAAAGGTTCTGACCGTGCCCGGCCAAATTTAACCCGGCACGGACCCTGTTGTTACCCGGTTCCGCTGCCCTGCTGCTGTGCAGTGCATATGGGCTCAGTCGGCGTGTAGCTGGAGCGCTGGACAATAATGCTTTTACTGTTCTTTTTCAGGTACAAATGAAATCGTCTGCATTTCGAATTGTGTGTTTAGTTTCAAAAAAATTAGAAAAATCTGACGAAAATGTCATGTCGAACACACTGTAACACTTTTCGTTTGTTTATGGTAATCGTTGTTCTACCATGACCTAACTAGGCTCAAAAGATTCGTCTCGTCGTGAACATCAAAACCATACACTTAGTTTTTTTTATTTACCCACGTTTAGTGCTACATGCATGAGGAGAGAGATTTGATGTGATTTGATGTGATAGATGAATAGTGAAGTTTCGAGAGAGAAATTTAAAAAGTTGGTGGAACTAAACACACCCGATATAACCGACGACCAGGAAATCGATCAGGCCGTTTGTCGATGAAATCCGATTAGTTTGTCAAGCACAAACGACTGGATTTTATTGGTGCAGTCGTTTTTTTAAAAAAGAATTACGGAACGGTGAGTATGATGTCACTTCGTAATCATTGCGTCGCTGCAGCATTTTGTTTGTATGTACGAAAAATTATCCAAACAATGATTAATTAGACTCAAAATGTTCGTCTCGCAGAGTACAACAAAACTGTAAAATTAGTTTTTGATTCCATCTACATTTAATACTCCATATATGTTATGATATTTTGATATGATTGGGAATCTTCTTTTGCATAGTATATTTGAGAGTTCCTTTTTAGTCGCCATGTCATTTTGAGACGAACAAATTTAAGAGTGACGGGAGGAGCCTACATCAGCTGAAATCCGCCAAACATTTGAGACGAGATCGCATCATTGCAGCATCTCTGAACGAATCCACAGCAGTTTTAGAGAGAGAGAAAGCTGTAGCCTTTCGGGACTTGGCACGTCGCCTTTCCCCTTCTCTCTCTCACTCCCGTGTTCACCACCCTGCTCCTACACTTCGCCCACTACCTGCGCTCCTGCACTGCACGCACGCATGACGCGGCGCGGCAGCCCATGAGAGAGATCCTCGTCAAATGCAACCCTGACTCGATCCGCCTGCGCCGGCGCCACCGCTCACCGGACTCTGCCTCTCCGATTGGTTCGTGGATTCGTCTCCGTCGATCCATTCCGGTGAGGTTTCTTCCTCCGTCCAGCAGTCCTTTCGCTGGGATTCGCCCCCCATTTCGGTTCATCCCCTTTCCTCCCCTCCGCCATTCTTGGAATGCGATGCGATTTCACCGCCTGTAGATCTGCGCCCCCTGGACCAGACGGGTTCGTGCTTGTGCTTCCTCCCTCCCTCCTGCGCACGGTACGAACTGCAAAGATTTTCGCGCCCCGGCATTTCGCAGAAAGAAGAAAGGGGCGTCCTCGCTTTAGGCCCGTTCTTGATTTCTTGCTTTCGTTCCCCGCCGCTTTCCGCCAACAAAAGCTCGCGTCTTGATGTGACTGCGTGACGGGAGCCATCAATGCAGTAGCCAATAGTACCCCTTGCCGCGCCAAAGGGGCGCGCCATTGATCCGCGGAGCTCGGCCTACGTGTACCACCGGCGGCAATGCGCCCGCGGGAAACTGATTCTGGTGCGGGTGATGGCGGATGGGCGCTACCGTGCTCCCCTTTTGAGTGCAAAAGATGGCGCCTTTGACAGGACAAGCCATCTTTGCCCGATCACTACCGCTTTGTTTATTCGCGGTGTGGGGGGGGGGGGGGGGGTGCGGTTAGTGGGAGGTTGGGCAGCCTCGGCGGTTTATTAAGGCCGTAGGAGTTGGACATCAACTGACTTTTTCAGTTCGGGGGGATGAACTCTGCAAGTGTGGGTGTACAGTGTGCGTCAGGTTGTGAGAGCTGAGAGAAGTCTCTCTGTTGGAGGGTGGACGGATATGAGTTGGGGGTTATTTCTTGATTTCATTTTGGGTATTAGGTTGGTGTTTTTCTTTTTGCTCATGGACTCCAATAATTTCTGTTTTTATTATGTCTTTCAGCTGCATGTGTGTATGCTTCAACTTATTAAATCTTTGTTCTTCTATGCAGAGTTTTCTGAATGGAAGGTTGAATTTCGGTTATCCAGCGCAGTGCCAAGCTTGAGTCTTTGATTGAACTGTGCTTGTAGAAGATTTGTTTGTTTTCTGCAGTCTGATTTGGTGTATAATTTGGTTTCTGAGATAGAATGGCTACAGAGACATTGCCTCAAACGCTCCCAGACATTCAAACTCTGAAGCTGCATTCTCAGATTGGTTCCTCGCTGGAGGCTGCTAACCTGAATAAACCCAGTGCTTTGGTGCCAAGAAGGCTACCTGAACTAGATACCTTGAGCAAACCAACTTCTGAAGTGGAGTCCAAGGAGCAGAAACCAAACAACCTACCGAGTGAGTCAGTTGATTGTACTACTTCAAAAAAGATTTCTGCAGAACTCATCCAAGATAAACTGGTTCCAGAGTGCCCTGTGGATGAAGAAAAGAAAGTTGTGGACCATGAGAACCCGGCCAGAAGCTTGAAACCATCTTCGACATTGGATAAGCAGTGTGGTATAGCAAAGGCAAATGACAGTGGCAGGCTGATCAAAAGATCCGAGACAGGGGAAAGAGGGATTAGTAGCAGATACAGGCCAAGCAATAGCAGCGATATCAGTGATGAGAGCTCGTGTAGCAGCGTCAGTAGCATCACTAAGCCTCATAAGGCAAATGATTCACGCTGGGAGGCAATTCAGATGATCAGGACCAGAGATGGGATCCTTGGGCTGAGCCATTTTAAGCTGTTGAAGAAGCTAGGCTGTGGTGACATTGGCAGCGTGTATCTTTCAGAATTGAGTGGAACAAAGAGCTATTTTGCAATGAAGGTCATGGACAAGGCATCACTTGCAAGTCGTAAAAAATTGCTTCGATCCCAGACTGAGAAGGACATTTTGCAGTGCCTGGACCACCCCTTTCTTCCTACATTGTATACCCACTTTGAGACTGATAAATTCTCATGTCTGGTTATGGAGTTTTGCCCTGGGGGAGACATGCATACCCTTCGGCAAAGGCAGCGTGGCAAGTATTTTACAGAACAAGCTGTCAAGTATGTCTGAGTTATTATGTTTACTCCATGCAAATTATAAACTGGTAGTATAGAGATTGAGGAAATATATGGCTTATCTTGAGTAATCTGTAGAGGAATATGGCCTGTATGTTATCCAATTGGCTGCATAATCTTGTGAAATCAGCTAATAAGAAATTCGCATCTGCAAAGTTAAATGGCATGAACAGTTATTTGTGTAATTAATTGATTACTGCAGCTTACATCCATCTGCCTTACTAAATGTATCGGATAGCATGACACAAACTCAATATATTGTACTTCTTGATTTTTTTCTATTTTGGAACTTATTTATTGGTGCTAAGATAAGTGTGTACTGCTTATTCTCTGTTGCACTATTGAACTGCTTTACTTATATTGCACCTGCTTGTGAATTGTAGATTCTATGTAGCTGAAATTCTCCTTGCGTTGGAGTACTTGCACATGCTCGGTATCATATATCGTGATCTCAAGCCTGAAAATATCCTTATCCGAGAGGATGGACACATCATGCTAACCGACTTTGACCTCTCCCTTCGCTGCGCAGTGAGTCCAACGCTGATCAGGTCTTCTAACCCTGATGCAGAATCACTTAGGAGGAACAACCAAGCTCACAGTGCTCAACAAGCTTGTGTCGAGCCATCCTGCATGATGCAGCCATCATGTACAGCTCCCACAACATGTTTCGGCCCACGATTCTTCTCTAAGTCGAAGAAAGATCGAAAACCAAAGCCTGAAGTTGTCAACCAGGTCAGTCCATGGCCTGAGCTTATTGCAGAACCTAGTGATGCAAGATCAATGTCATTCGTTGGTACACATGAGTACTTGGCACCCGAGATTATCAAAGGTGATGGTCATGGTAGCGCTGTTGACTGGTGGACCTTTGGTATATTCTTATATGAGCTTCTGTTTGGAAAAACACCATTCAAAGGCTCAGGCAACCGGGCAACACTGTTCAACGTCATTGGTCAGCCGTTGCGTTTCCCTGAGTATCCAGTTGTGAGCTTTCCAGCCAGGGATCTAATAAGGGGTCTTCTTTCCAAGGAGCCCCAACAACGATTGGGTTTTAAGCGTGGTGCCACAGAGATAAAGCAACATCCATTTTTTGAGGGTGTAAATTGGGCATTGATACGCTGTGCAAGCCCTCCAGAGGTACCTAGGGCTTTTGAGATTGTGAGACCCCTGAAGCAGCCTGTGTCGACCTCAGAGACTGCTGCTGCCCAGAAAGGTTCTGATAACTATTTAGAATTTGGATTCTTTTAGGGGAATATAACGATTTAGCTTTTGTTTGTAGCAGTTGGATAAAGTAGGATCTTTCATCTATGTTGTTGCAGATGAATGGTAGGTAGATTTTTGTCCCTCTGAGAATCTGTTTCTCTTCTTTCAAAGTGAACAATTAATGTTCAGATTTCTTTTCCTCAACAACTCCTGCAGTGCAGTGGAAATTCCAATTTTAGTTCTACGAAGCTTGTTTTTGTCATGCAAACTCCCACAGCAATTATTTTCTCATGGTAGCATTTCATTTTGACGTTAATACTGCTCAACTATTCAAATTGTGTCTTTTGTTGTATAGTTGATGGATACATTATAGTGTGCTTGGTCCGAGTTACATTCTCTGTGACAAATCTTTGCTGAATAATGATTGGTTGAAGTAATGCCTTGAATAAACTAACACTGCTGCTCAATTTTGCACTTCTTGTCTTGGCAGACTTTCAAATACTTGTCTTAACAGAAGTTGCATTGATATAATCGTATCTCAGTAAAAATCATGGAGTCATCCTAATCCTTAAATGACAGATGTCAGCAAAACAAATGTATCCTGGCATATTGATATTTTCCATAATGTCCCGTGTCCCTTCTCTATTAGATATGTATAGCCTGCACATATACTTGACTTGTATACCTGATTGTATTCTTTGTATACCAAGCCAGGTGTGTGATGTTTTTTTTTTTTTGACACGAAGCCAGGTGTGTGATATTTCCTACATTCTCTCAGTCAGGTTTCTTTCTAGTATGTTTCTCTTGTCTCTTTCCGCCCACTTTTATTACTTGGTATTTTGGCCACATGAGAATGTGTACCATTTTTCAGGCCACACCAAAAAGCAATGTGTTTCTTGTATTTGATTTTCAGAGTAGCTGAAATTACTAAGCTTTCTTCAGGGGAAGCATACTCTGTACCAAAAAGCCATATGTTTCTTGTATTTGATTATCAGAGTAGCTGAAATTACTAAGCTTTCTTCAGGGGAAGCATACTCTGTGCTTCATGTCTTTAGGTATCACTTTCATGTGTTTTCCTAACTTTTTCTGTCATCAGGTACAACTCTTTGTTTCATTAAAAAAACTCTCAAATCACAAGAAGAATTAGTGAAATGCTGAAAAGTTTCCACATATACAGGAACCATCTCTTTTGTACACAGTAAATCAATACCTCAAAAACAAAAGCAGTCGAAAAATGTTAATATCAAACTTACGCTGTTCAATCATGATGCAGTTACAATGTGCTAGCATCTCAAAAGACAATAATCATAATGAGAAGCATCTCAAAAACTTTGTGATTTTCTTTCTTTCTCTGGGTTCACTTTCTTTTATGTCACCATTTGCAGCTGCATTATCATGATTTGGTGTAGATGATTGTGGTGTCGGGTTGTTGGATCTGCTGTTGTTGTTTACAGGACAAGGTGACAGTGGTGGTGTTGGATCAGCAATCGTATCAGTCGTCACCTCTTTGCCATCGCAGATGATCTTGACTTCACAGTAGAGAGGTGCACTCTTCTGAACCTGTCCTGCTATTGTATTTCCCCTCTTCAGCTTCCTGTGTTCATTCCGACAAATTTAGCATATATCTGCACAGGCAAATTATATTGTATTTCTATCAATTCCATGCTGCATGGTATAGAAATTTACCTCACATTGGACTTTGAAATTCCCAGTACTAGCTGCTTTATGTGCAGGACTGGAACAAGTTCCAGGATTGCGTTAGCGATTTGGTCACTCTCGATGAGGTAAACATCGACAGTAACCTGAATATATCAAAAGAATGATATTTGAGTCTTCAATGTTGTCCTATGGCTACAGATTGTTAACTACAAATGTGATCAGAACTCAGCTATTCAAGAACTAGTCCAGCTGCTTACCTGAAATTTGCGGCACTGGTCCAGGAATTTCTGCAGCATCTCTCGCCTCTTGGATCTCTCTTGGTTCAAGTAAGTTTCAATCTGCTCTGGGCTCGCTTGGCTCTTAGGCATCATTCCTACTATTTCAGAAATGGAAACGCTAGCTATGTCAGGTTCCCCACAATATACACCTTATACTGTTTAGAGGCTTAGAGATTTAGTCTTTAGATGGAACAACACATTCAGAAAATTCCGCCACTCAGGCATGACTGCAGAACTTCAGAAAAGTATCTACTTTTCCTTTTGTAGGTTGCCAAGCGACCTGAAAGTCTATTTTCATGAAGTGGTATAGTGTCATCGTGTCCAAGACTAGACGCTGGCAGAATGGAATCCTACTGTGCTGATTTTGTTCACACTTCAGTGGCCATCTAACACACATCACATTCACATCGCGTACTAGTATTTGCCCTACTCTACCCGGCATCTCCCAAATCTACCTTTTGGCATCCTGCGTGGTACACGTATCTTACTATCATTCGCTACCTGCAGCTCTCAAAGGATGCACATGATCTTTGATGATAGATTCTGATACGGAGCCCCTTTGCTGAAGCAAAATTCATGCTGGTTCCTGAAAAATACAGTTTCCGGTTCATCCTGCCTTGATCAAACAGAACAGATTCTTGGATTGTAAAAATCTGTATCTTCCGGGAAAAAAGGGAGAAAAAAGTTAAGGAGGCACAGGACACACCTAACGCACGATGGGTGGCTTTGTTCGTATCTCCCATCCCTCTACAAGGTCAGCATCAGCCGCTTGGAGCTTTGCTATTGTGGCTTTGCGACGGTGCCTAATCCAAGGCATTCTTGGCGCAAGAGGTTTACAAGGCTCCAAGGAAACTCCGGCGTGTGAAGACGACACCTTTGAAATTTTCAGTTGAACTTGACTCTTCTCTTCCATCATCACGACCATCTAGATTCTAGTAGTACACAAAAGTCGGCTTTATGGGACCCCAATTAATGGTGACCCGAAGCAAGACTCGTTGCATGTTGCAACGTTATCATCTTACAGGTTGTTCGTTAATTTGACTCTTAATGTTCAAATTGAAGACAAGAGAATGGTACTTGTTTGAGTTGAACTCTAGAAAGATCAAGTGAACTTGATTGAAGTTCGCGTGGCTACGATCCTGATTGTAACCCAAGAATTTTCACGGAAAACACCATACTAATAACGCGAGCATATCATTCAATTGAACTGATGGTGAGGCAGAGGAGAAGCAGAGATGAGATAATTAATAAGAGTAGCAGAGACGGCTGACATGGGGTGGGGATGCTGGTGACGACGGGGAAGACGTGCACGAGGTAGACGAAGCTCCGGGGCCTAGTGAGCCGGCGCAGCGCCCACGACAGCGCCGCCATGCCGGACCCGCCCTTGCCGACGGCCACGTACACGTCTTCGTCGCCGCCGCCACCGCCGGAGGAGACGCCGCCGCTGCCCGCCTGCCGCGTCGTCGCCTCCTCCGGCTCCAGCTCCTCTATCTCCCACGAGCCGCCGCCGCCGCCGTTGCTGTGGCTCGGCTGCTGGCCGGCGGCGGCGTCCTCGATGGCGCCGCCGCCACCGGCACGTCCATCCAGATGGGCCTCGGCCATCATGTACTCACGTACGGACGGAGCGAGGCGAGCTAAAATGTCAAAGACAGAGTGTGTCCGGCGCCTCGTGCCAGTGTGTCTTGACGGGAAGATATATATGTTTATATTTGGTCGCCAAGCAATTAAGTGGTTTGGGGTTTCTTGTCTTAAATTGTTTGACATTTTCGAAACTATGCATATAGTAAGTTATTGCTGCTTCTAAGTTTCTGACTTGTCATTTCTTTTTATTTTTGACTGGAAAAAAAATTGCGGGTGAACACCTACAGACTAACAGATATGCATGGAGAGACACGTAGGTATATGCCAAGGGAAATGCTTTGCTTACAAACCACTGAGCGAGTATATATAATGATACTACATGACTAATTAATTGATCTTAAGTTATATACTCGCCTTGTTAAATGGTTGTACACGTAGCCGCGCTGGCCAAACAGCAAGAAAAAAAACTTCCTCTCCTTTGGTTGGTACTGTTGTCCTTTTGGCTTGGCGTGACTGATCATGGACAGTGCCGGATCGCTTTTCTGCTGGCGTAAGGTCAGAGTGACCGAGTGGCCTCCTAGATACAGGGGATCGTCCTTGTTCCTGTATGTTTAGGGCACACGAGTGGGCAAGTTTTTAGTAACACTAAGGGCTTGTTTAGATGTTAGAATTGGGAGGGTGAATTTGGGAGTATGATGTCACTTTGTAATCATTGCATCACTGTAGCATTTCGTTTGTATTTGTGAAAAATTGTCCAAAAATTGACTAATTAGGCTCAAAATGTTCGTCTCGCAGAGCACAACAAAACTGTGTAATTAGTTTTTGATTTCATTTACATTTAGTACTCCATGTATGTTATGACATTTTAATGTGATGGAGAATCTTCTTTTTACATAGTAAATTTGGGAGTAGAATTTGGGATCTAAACAGGGCCTAATACTGGTCAGTAAAAATGCGCCCTGTTTTTCTGGCTTATCAGCCACCAGTTAGCAGTATTTTTTCTCAGCAAAAACCAGCACTAGCTACTAACTAATCAACAGTATTTTTTTAGCAAAAACCAGCACCAACCAGCTGAACAGGTCGATGAACCGGTGATGAATTGGCCTCCATCCATCTCTACTTCTTCAGCAGCGAATGATGGACACAGGATCATGCGATAAGCTGCCGGTTTATGACGCTGGTAGACGTAGCCAGGAATGAAACGGAGGCCAAATTGTGCTGAGAAGAATATATAGCAGAATATATATACAGAACATGATAACACGGGGGCAGGTGACGGGGGCAGCAGACAAATAATTGCAGGGCGTGGACCGGGAGCCGAATATGCTCGCGGATCGCGGCCGGATACCTCCAATCTCCATCTGACCATCTCCTCCTCGACGGCGCCCGGGTCAAACTCATCAGTCATTCATCATAAATCAAAGCTTAGCTCTGCTGCGGCGTGCGGCACACTCAGGGGTGGTAAAGGGCCCTCCATTTTGTACTAGAAATTTTAAGGGCCGGGCTCTATTAGGGCCGAGCCAAAAAAGTACTAGTTTTTGACCTAAATTTAACTAGGGCCAAATTGGATTGTGAAGAAACAAAAGGGCCATGATCCATTACCACCCTAGGCACACCATGCACATTGTTGAACCGTCCGTCCACCGTCCGGTGATCGGCGACCGGCATCGGCGACGACTTCGGCGAGGCCGGGAGACCGGCGACGTGCACGCTGCCACGCTGGAGATTTTTATTATTTTGACCATGAAAGCGGTGGACTTCTCTAAAATAACCACCATACACTGAGCTTCTTTAAAATAACCACGAATTCATTGTCTCCTACGCTAGAATGACCAAACTCAACTTTTACCACCGGATCTGACCAAATTGCCCCTCTTCTCATTTTTCCTCTCTCCATCCCCTCCCCACAGCCGAGCTTGCGCCCGCCGGAGCCGCCATGGCCGGCCGGAGGCGCACACAACTGTCGCGTGCAACCCCCGCTCGGCCACCTGGTGGTAAAAATTGAGTTTGGTCATTCTAGCGTAGGAGACAATGAATTCGTGGTTATTTTAAAGAAGCTCAGTGTATGGTGGTTATTTTAGAGAAGTCCACCGCTTTCATGGTCAAAATAATAAAAATCTCCAGCGTGGCAGCGTGCACGTCGCCGGTCTCCCGGCCTCGCCGAAGTCGTCGCCGATGCCGGTCGCCGATCACCGGACGGTGGACGGACGGTTCAACAATGTGCATGGTGTGCCTAGGGTGGTAATGGATCATGGCCCTTTTGTTTCTTCACAATCCAATTTGGCAGGATGCTCGCCGCGGGGCCGGCGGGCGTCGGCGCCTCGGGCGGGGAGGCAAAGAGTGCCGCCGTGGAGATGGTGGTGCCCAGTAGTGCGGCGTCGCGGCCGGCCATGGCGGCTCCGGCTTGCGCTCGGCCGTGGGGAGGGGATGGAGAGAGGAGGAAGAAGAGGGGCAATCTTGTCAGATCGGCTGGTAAAAGTTGAGTTTGGTCATTCTAGTGTAGGAGACAATAAATTCATGGTCATTTTAGAGAAGCCCAGTGTATGGTGGTCATTTTAGAGAAGCCTACCGCTTTCGTGGTCAAAATGATAAAAATCTCGCCACGCTGGATCCCTTGCTGCGTAATAATAATGGTCTCTGTTCTTTTTTCCTGCTGATGGCAGCCCGCGCACCGCGCCAAGAAAACCGGGGGCTCCTATGTAGTTTCCGTTTACTGGATAAGCTAGTTAGCTTAGAGGCCCAACGAAGCCCACCAACAGCGCACGCGCGTGAGGAGAAAGGGGAGACGTACAGTAGCGCTCTGTTAAACCCGTACGGGTGTTGGAAAATACCTTATGCCTTTGTTTCTTTCTTATTTTTTAATTATTACTACTAAGTATGCAGCTATAGGAGATATGAGGTTGCAGGCGACATTTCAAAAATAACAGTTCAACATTCCGATTATACCATTTTAACATTTTTTACATAAAAGTTAAACTAACATGCTCAAAGTGTTAAACTAATACAGTCAACATTTTCATATACTAGATTCAACATTTTTCTCAAACTTAATTCAATAATTCAGATAAACTAGATCAACATTTTGTGTGAAAATGTTGAAGTAGTATGTCCAATATGTTGAGATAGTTATTTAACATGTTGAAATAGCATATTGAAAGTGTTGATTCTAAAAGATACATATATAAAATAAAAATAAACTCATATTAGATCTTATTCTGTCGCATTAATTGTAAATAACATGGTAGTTTAAACGGATTCGAAAAATGATTAACAGTTTAAGAGAAAATTGCATTTGAAGATTGAAACTCAAGTTAGATTCCCTTCCATGGCGGCTGACAGATTTTTAGATTCAAGTTAAATTAGCCTCCAACAGTTTCATATGATACCATATTCAACATTTTTGTCAACCCAATTCAATATTTTAACAATATTGGTTCAACATTTATAGAAAACTAATTTAACATTTTCTAAAACATGTTGAAATAGTAAATTACAAATGTTGAACTTGTTTCTCACAAATGTTGATTAAAAAAACTATCAAAAAATATGAAATATATTCAGATTGGAGCTTGTTTTGTCGTATAAATTCTAACGAATACCATGGTTCAAACGGATTTGAAAAATGATTTACAGTTTGAGAGAAAATTGAAATTAAAGATTGAAATCGTAATGAAATCCCGTCCGACTAGCTCAGCATGCAGCATGCGCGTACCGCCACTCCGCCAGCTATCCGCGCGCTCCTTTCTCACCATCGTTGGCTTTTCTCTCACAATAATCTGGTTCGTTCATATGATGTGCACGGATCTCAAACATTGGAAGCCACCTAGTTAAAAAAAACTTCCGGAAGCCATATACGTTCCCCAAGAAAACCTCGGGAGCTTCGGGTTAGTTTAGGCCCAATGGGCTCTGAGTGTGTCGGTTTCAGTTTGCAAAGTTTTTTTTAATGAACAGTTGCAAAGGTTGAGCACAAATTAAAAAGGGCAACACAGGCCCAATGGTCTCCAAGACACTAATTGCCGCCGATCCTATTCTCATGAAGTATTATTTTTCCCTGTACCGTCGAAAGAACACACCGTCCAGAAAACATCAGGATGGCTGTTGTAAAATACCACCAAAAGTGATCATGGTTTCTCTACTAGTGCTAGTTATTAGCTTCTTGAACCTACTTATCTTTTGTTTGTGATCCTACGCCATAAAGATCGGGACAACATCCATATCAGACACCACTAGTATTTTATCATTTTTATTGATGATTATACCAGAATGATTTGGGTATTTTTTTTCTGAAACAGAGATTTGAAGCTGTTGATATATTTATAAACTTTAAGATGATGTTGGAAAATCAAAGTAATCCAAAAACCAAGGCATTTCGCAGCGATCAAGGTAGAGAATATATCCGACATGAATTTGAAGAATATTCTGAAAGTGTTGGTATTCGAAGGCAGCTAACAGCAGGCCATAGTCCTCAACAAAATGACGTTGCTGAAGGGAAAAATTAAGTAATTGAGGGCATGGTCAATTCTATGGTTCAAGAAAAATGTATGCCTAAATCCTTTCGGGTTGAAGCTATTAATACTGCAGTTTATATTCTTAATAGAAGTCCAACCAAGGCAGTCCAAATCGTACACCTTTGAAGCTTGGTTTGGCAAAAAAAATCTATCATCAGTCATATGAAGGTCTTTGGCTGCATTTGTTATGCCCAAGTGGCTGTCTAGAAGAGAACACAACTCGATCCCAAGAGTGAGCGCTGCATATTTGTTGGTTATGCTGATGGTACTAAAGGTTATCTATCGGCTTTATAATTTGGAAAATAAGAATATTATTATCAGCGAAGTTTTTTTTATGAGAAAGCCTCATGGGATTGGGATTTGTTATGCCCAAATGGCTGTCGAGAAGAGAATAACTCGATCCTAAGAGTGAGCTCTGCATATTTGTTGGTTCCTGCTGATGGTACTAAAAGTTTATCGGCTTTATAATTTGGAAAATAAGAAGATTACTAGGTGGTATCCCGTGTGTTGCTGCGGAAATTTATACAAAATTTGAAGATGCAATTTGAAAGTAGAAACACTAAAATGATTGCATTGCAATATTTTTTGTAAACAACAATGTAAAGGAAAACATATTCATTTTATTGAGAGAGAATTGCTTAGAAATTTGTAGCATGGTGCTCGCAAAGACTGACACAATGCATAGCCGCAGAAAATCAGTAGAAGACATAAATTCATAATTTTAGTGGATGTTGATGTCGACAGCTTGCATGTTGAGAGAAGATCTAGTGGATGGTGACGTGAACATCTTGCATGTTGAGAGAAATCAGCCATGACATGTTAGTGGGTACCAATTATATAGGTTTTATAGATTATTTTTTTGAACTTAAAGGTTTTATAGATTATCAACAAAGATTTTTTTTATGAGAAAGCCTCATAGGATTGGGAAGGTGCTAAGCTTCAAAAGGATAATAATAATTGCATTCCTACTATTACCATTACGCCAGAGCAACTAGATGATGAGCATCTAGAGCAAAGTTACGCCCTAAGTCACTATGGATCTTTTAATGAGCGAATCCTACCTCCAAGCTCAGCCACCTCATTTAGCCACGTCACTTAAAATTCTCGGCCATTGGATCGTCCATCTACAGTCACAAACTCATAAGGCCTTCTCCAGTGGCCGCACCCTCCTCCGACGTGGATAGCTCAAGAATCGGAGCCACTGCTGGAGCTAACGCACCCATCCAAAAGAGAAAGGAACTGCACCCAAAATAGGCACCGAACCCTCCGATTAGAAAACTCCGTTCGCACGATTCTGGTACGACAGAGTGGAAAGATGGCCGATGGGAGGCTATTTATGTTTGGACAGAAAAATCACCAAGGGATTTCTCTACATGCGCAGGGACAAGTAAAATGCGGGCGTGCCAGTGTACAGAGTACACAAAGTAAATAAACAAAGAAAGATAAGGGAACACAAGCTTTATTCATATTTTGACAAAATACAAATAGGGGTTCCCTTTTACACGTATGCGCTCCATGGCCTGCCGTCGGGCAACTCTGACTTGGGCGACGTGGTCTTCTGGTTCCTAGGGCCTCGAAAAGCTCCTAGTTAATTACATCCGCGAGTCGGGCCCGCAGAACACCTCCGATTAAGCTGCAGTAGTCGTCGTCTTCGGTCTTCGCTTCACGTTCTCCATACATGTGCTGGTGATGGTGGTGTAGATGTGGGCGTCGGCATGGCCATGGCCTCGTCGGTGTCCATGTGCCGGTGTAGCGTAGCTGGGACATCAGCTCCGCCCGCCCCCGCGTCGTCCGCCTCGTCGGTGTCGAACGGCGCATAGTAGTAGTCGATGTAGTGGTAGCAGATGCTCGGGAAAGATGTGCAGCTTGACCGGAGAGTCGACGTCGGGGCAGCCTGATCGTCGGGGTAGAAATAGAAGAAGAGCCTCGTCAGCCCGTAGGAGTGTGTGGCGCGGTGTAGCCGGAACATCAGCATCGCCCTCCAGTCGTGTCGCTGTGGTAGAGATAGCCGCAAGTTGTGGTAGTCGTCGGGGACGCGGGGTTGAGGTAGCTATCGAGGTCGTCAGAGCCGATGTAGCCGCCGAGGTTGCCGTTACCGCCACGTGCCGCCGGGGGCGCCATAGCTGCCGAGGCCGCCGAGGTCGAGGGAGCCACGCCGAGGCCGCCGAGGTCGAGGGAGCCGTCGAGGCCGCCGAGGTCGAGGGAACGTCAAGGGAGCCGCGCCGAAGCCGCCGAGGTTGAGGGAGCCGCCGAGGCCGCCGAGGTCGAGGGAACCGCGCCGAGGCCGCCGAGGTCGAGGGAGCCACGCCGAGGCCGCCGAGGTCGAGGGAGCCGCAGAGGCCGCCGAGGTTGAGGGAGCCGCCGAGGCCGCCGAGGTCGAGGGAACCGCGCCGAGGCCGCCGAGGTCGAGGGAGCCACGCCGAGGCCGCCGAGGTCGAGGGAGCCACGCCGAGGCCGCCGAGGTCGAGGGAGCCACGCCGAGGCCGCCGAGGTCGAGGGAGCCACGCCGAGGCATCGCTCGGTGTTAAGGAAGCGTTGATGAGAGTGCCGATGTCCTCCGCTCGTCAAGAGGGCGCCTCCACGGCATCTCCTCCGGCAACAATGACGACGACGCGATGGGCGGTGCATCTCGGCGACTTGCTCAGAACGTCGCCGCCGGCATGGTGTAGAGGTGGAGTCGCCTTGGCAGCCTGATCGTCGGCTCTTGAATCTTCATGTCTCGTGGAGCACGGCCACAGGAAAATCCATCTGCGTGGCCTTCGGCTTCCTGGTGGTGGTGCTTGCCTGCATGCAGCGACTCCTCGCTTCTTCATTAGCCAAAGCATGCACGTCTTGCACGCACGTAGTAGCTTGCTGGAGAGGGCGTTCACAACTCCGAACAGATGATGAGCACACCACCGGCCGTAAGCGGACGGCGTAGCTCCGTGGCCTCCGCACGTCGCTCCTCGGCCATCGTTGTCTCGTCGCCTTCGGCGCCGTCTCCGGCAGCCCCGTCGTGGTTGCGCCATCTTCACAGGCGCTCCGGTGGGAGGTTCATGGCTTGATCTCCTGCCCCGACGACGGTGGGACGGCTGCCTCTCGTGCGTCGATCGAAAAGTCCTCGCTGCGTGGGGGTCAGGGGCCTTTTTATAGGCAGCAGGCGTCTAGGGTGCAGGCTCCCAGGAGCCCCTTCGAGCGCCGCCGGGGTTTGTTGCATCAGGAGATATTCCCCGCCGATCTGCTTGCTAATCAAGATAAGACCTCTCGTCTTTATCTCTACCGGTGTTTCCTCTTGTTCTTCTTGCATGTGGGCCTGATAGCAATCATCGGTGATCGGCCACGCCGAGTCTCCCGGAGTCTCAGGCCTCTAGAACCTTCCACCGGCTGTTGTCCCGTGGGTCCAGACGCAGCTCTCGGGCTAGCATGCATGCAAAGACGCCATGCCCCTGCTTAATCCAGATGCTAATGACACTGCCGTTTTCAGGGACACATACGTGCATCTGATTTCTCAATATTGCTCGGCTTGTTCTGATTCGCTCACGATGAGCAACGAACGCTATCGCAACATCAAGCTGGCTGCTGAGCCGAACCACACAAGTTCACTAGAGCGCGAGTACGTACATGAGGCGTGTAGTCTGTCTCCGGACGTCGTTCGTGACGCGGTCGTTCCAATGGCATGGACTCTCGCTGTCCAGAGTCTTGCACTTGCTCTGCTTGTTTATTCAGAAATAGCACGTACTGACCTCATGCGTGTACGTGAAACCCACACAATTAAGACTAGCTAATTAAGTTTCTTAGCTTTCAGTATGTGAATATTTCAGCCAAAAAAGCATCAAACAATTTAATTATTTCCTGTGGGGTCTTTGGCTGATTAAAAAGCAGTTTTAATTTTTTATTAACTTGTGGGGCCACAAATACATAGTTACGTTTTGAGGAATCGCATCCCCCATCGCTGCGGAAGGCCTAATAGGGCAACATCTCACCCTCCATAGCTGTCGACAGTGGGCAATGCGCTAGCACAATGCTTCTCCCCGCCACCCCTAGCTCCCTCACACTCGCAGCGTCACGTCGTTACCGGTTCCTGGCCAACAACATGAATGCTTTCTATCTAGCTGCTCTTTTCATCCCTGCATCATCTCCATCGGGTAGAAGCTACATGCCGGTAGATTGGTTGGAGTTTTGGGATCCTGTCCACCAAGCAATCGTGTGAAGAGACGCCGACACCTGGCAGTAACTCATGACGGTGGCAGCGGCCGCAAAATAAACCCTTGCATGGGTAAAACTTAGCTTTACAGCAAAATAAACCATGAACATGTCCTTAATTAAATTCCTTTGCGTGGTGCTGTTATATCCCTTCCGTGGATGTGGTTGTGCTTGCTGAGTACGTATGTACTCACCCTTGCTTAATTTGTTACAGAGGCAGACCCGGACTTTGTGCCTGAGGACGTTGTCTATAGACTTTGTGCCCGAAGACGCTGTTTAGGGGGTTTCGTTCTGCACCCAACCTTTGCCTGTGAGTGTTAGGGTCACCCGCTTGAAGCCGCATGGATATCCACTCTGATGAAGACCTCTTTGTTGTCAACCTTCTTATCTGGAGTCTAAATTTAGTCCTGTTTGTAGTGGCCTTGCAGTGCCATCGTCATCCGTAATATTGTTTATGTACTGAACCATCTGTTGTAATAATGTGAACCAGCATCCTGAGACTGGTATTTGTATCACATTTAGTTTCTCTTTCGAGGGGACGCTTCAACCCTCCTCCGACGTGGGCAGCTCAAGAATTGGAGCCACAGCTGGAGCTAACGCACCCTGGATGAAAGAGAAAGGAACTGCACCCAAAATAGGCACCGAACCAACCCGATTAGAAAACTCCGTTCGCACAACTCTGGTACGGCAGAGTGGAAAGATGGCCGATGGGAGGCTATTTAATTATTTCCTGTGGGGCCTTTGGCTGATTAAAAAGCAGTTTTAATTTTTTATTAACTTGTGGGGCCATAAATACACAGTTACATTTTGAGGAATCACATCCATCGCTGCAGAAGGCCTAATAGGGCAACATCTCACCCTCCATAGCTGTCGACAGTGGGCAATGCGCTAGCACAATGCTTCTCCCCGCCACCCCTAGCTCCCTCACACTCGCAGCGTCACGTCGTTACCGGTTCCTGGCCAACAACATGAATGCTTTCTATCTAGCTGCTCTTTTCATCCCTGCATCATCTCCATCGGGTAGAAGCTACATGCCAGTAGATTGGTTGGAGTTTTGGAATCCTGTCCACCAAGCAATCGTGTGAAGAGACGCCGACACCTGGCAGTAACTCATGACGGTGGCAGCGGCCGCACCGCCTGACGTCGACGGGCCTATATATGCCAGCTAAAGTAGATGATGGTAGAAATCGATGATGGGCTGCACTCTACTTCTGTGACAGAAACTGATGCACTCCAGGTCCTCCATCTTCTGTGACAATCTCACAAGGCGATGGGCACATAGCGGCTGGAGAAGGTAAAGAAAGAGTGGGTAAGTCACCACCATGCTGGAGTTGGTGTGCCATCAGGTGGTTCTCACACAGTCACAGGTGCACTCAAGCTCACCGGTTGAGTTGTTGATGTCAACACATGAGATGCATATCATGTTCTCGATGATTTTGTTGTCTATAAGAGCTTATGTTAATGATTCTCCTTCTCAGGTCCCTTGCAGTGTGCAATATATTTATTGAATGATTGTACTGTACTACAAGTTTTCAGAGATGGCAGATATAACAAGTGCAATTGTGTTATATCAAAATCCAGCGTAAGTGCGTGCTACTAATCAAAATCTGTGTTCTGATGTTTTTTCTCAAGAATCAAGATCATGGCCAAAGCAGGTCGCTGATGATCCCCTAATTATTTGTTTGTTCAATGTAGATTTCTGCTTCTGCATATCATCCTTTTTGCTTGGTATGACAGGGTTAAAATGAAAGTTATTAAAGGAAACAGAGTAAGAAAAATATGAATTGCGTCCGGTAACATGTTTTCTCTTGTGCCAAAGGGGAAGACTCAGAGGCCGCAACCGTGACATAGCCGATCTTTGTTGAGAAATTATCAAAATTATATTTCAACCCCAACCGTGAACATCATCTTGATGAACTGGAACAAACCATTTCTATCTAGCTGTGCTAGAATATACCATTGTTATTGCAACAAGTTCTTCTAACACATAATCCAACCATCTACAACACACATTAATACATTATGCCATACATATATATCTTGATCGAGCATAAATAAAACAAACTAGGAAATTCAGTTTATAAAGATTGTTGTCGAATCCAATTTATCTACCTTACTAGGTTCTTCTACTCTTGTGCCCGAACTCCTAACTTATATCACTGTGCATCATCCGAGTCTTTATGTTTAAAGCTTCTAATAGGTTTGCCATGGATAAGTTTAGCTTTAATGTATCTTGCCAGAACCAATGGTCTCTTTCTATTTTCCATCACCATTATATTTGCATGACTTAAAAATCAATTTTTTTCTATTCTTAAGATCCAAACCATACTCGCTATATTGTTGCATCTTCCTTCCTCACAATTTTGTACGACATGGGGTATTGCTCCTTAAGTGTTCTTTTCTATCTGTGCAATGGAGATTCTCCTGGTTTCTTTTCTATTAGGGAAAAGTCCATTTCACAACCTCCAACTATCACAATAATACGATTTTCAACCTTCAACTACAAAACCGGATAGGACATCCAACTGTCAAAACCGTGCAAATTTAGCCCTTAGCGTGGTTTCGAATATGATTTTGTATTTTGTAAAAAATTCAAAAATCCAATTATATCTAAAAATTTTAAAACTAATTCATCTTAAATCAGAAAAATATGAAACCAGTATCAAAAAATTTCTAGAAAACTATTTGGTTGCTTATAGTTATGCCTATTATTTTTGAATACTTAAGATTCAAATAGAGCAATAATAGATAGTTTACATTTTTAGAAAACTTTTGATACCAATTTTGTATTTTTTGACTTGAAATGAATTACTTATGAATTTTTTAGTTTAAATTTGAATATTTTAAGTTTTAACAAAATGGAAAACCACCTTAAGGGCTAAATTTGCACGGTTTTGATAGTTGGATGGCCTTTGTTATCCGGTTTCATAGTTTAAGATTGAAAATCGGACTGTTGTGATAGTTGGAGGCTGTAAAATGGACTTTTCCCTTTGTGTATTATATCTGTGTAATTATTGTCATGTACTTGTTCCTCAGGATGTGCTTTCCCATACTCCATCCTCATTTTAAAAAGAAAATAGCCACTTACCTAGAAGGCACTTTTGTATATCCAAGTTGATTATTGTCCCTGATCCCCATTGATGTGCAAACCGCGTTCCACTTAGAGTTAGACAATATTTTTTATGTTCATCACTTCGCAAAAAAAAAATGGATGTGTAAGAATCTTGATTTTTAAGGATGCGCTCCTGATATCATAAACACAGCTAGACTACTAAGAACGGAATTTATAATTTGCCCAAAAACAAATAAACGGATTTCGGAATTGATAAGCACAAGCCTTGCATTGTATTATTCCAGAGAACTTGGCAAGTTTGATCAGAGATGCTTCCAGCTATTGCTCTCTTATTTTGCTGATCCCTGCAGCGATGATCTGTCTCCATTCCAGCTTGAGACGCTACAGGTTTCTGTTACGGACCCATCGGAGTTCATTGGGGGCCGGCAAATTTCAAGAGCAAGCTGTAGTATATATACTTGCACACAGAGGCACATGCACGGTCGATCTCGTTGTAGACATTGCATGTATGTATATACTTGCAGACGGATGCATATGCATTGCACGCCCGGCCAGCACACAGGATGATGCTTCTGTTCCGCGTCATCTTGTCCTTCAGCTAGAAATACAATACAATTGCAATAATATGGCAGTTACATATATTATATATACTCCATACTTAGTATAGTCAGTTTGATCAGACGGTTGTACGTGTGAACGATGAGGATTGCTCAAGATTTTACACAGATTACAGCATGCGAGGTTGTTTCGGATGAAAACCTGCGGACGCCTGCAGCCAACCGGGCCGGGCGTGCGCACGATGTGCCGGCGGCTATAAATACATGGCATGGACACGTACACTTGCTGCCCAGCACCGCACCACTCCTCCGCATCGATCTCCGGCAAGCTCCTTCAGCACCCAAACGTACAGCTCTCGCTCGTCTCCTCCGCTAGCCGTCGACGGCATGGCTTCCAAGATCGGGGTCCTGTGCTGCGTCGCTGCCATCACGGCTCTCGCCTGCAGCGGCCTCCATCCCGCCTGCGCATCCGCCGCTGAGCTGCAGGCCGCCGCCGGCTGGTCCGACGCCGGCGCCACCTGGTACGGGCCTCCCAACGGCGGCGGGACCGAGGGTACGTACGTGTGCATTCCGCCCATGCAGTTTTCGCAAGATCAAATCGGCTTGACGTACATATATGCATGCATGTCTTTGTGTACGCAGTTGGCGCGTGCGGGTACCAGAACGCCGTCGACCAGCCGCCTTTCTCGTTCATGATCACCGCCGGCGGCCCGTCCATCTTCCAGGACGGCAACGGCTGCGGCGCTTGCTACCAGGTACGTACGTCGTCAGGTTCATGACGAAACGCATGCATGGCACGTGTTGTTGTACTGAAATTTGTCCAGGTGAGATGCGCCGGACACCCGTCGTGCTCCGGCAGCCCGGTGACGGTGGTCCTCACCGACCTCTGCCCCGTCGGCCCGTGCCTGGCGGAGTCCGTGCGCTTCGACCTCAGCGGCACGGCGTTCGACGCCATGGCGAAGCCCGGCCAGGCCGACCAGCTCCGCGGCGCCGGCTACGTCCAAGTCCAGTACGCTCGGTAAGCTAGCAGCCTGCAGCCATCGCCGGCCTTTTACTTTCCACCGTCGTCGTCGTCGCCGTCGCCGACGGACCTGATGACCGTGTGCTCCGGGATGCATGACCGCAGGGTGGCGTGCAACTGGAACGGCGTGGACGTGGCCTTCAAGGTGGACGCCGGCTCCAACCCCCGCTACCTGGCCATGGCCGTCGAGTATGAGTCTGGTGACGGGGACCTGACCGCCGTCGAGCTCATGCAGGCCGGCGGTGGCGGCGGCGCGGCGTGGGCGCCGATGCAGCACTCCTGGGGCGCGGTGTGGCGCTACGGCACCGGCGCTACGTTTGTTACACTATGCTGTAAGAATACTCGAACTTGAGAAGATTTGGCTGCTGTTGTGACGGCTAACTTACGGCCGGCTCTCTCCCTAGTTCCATCTTTCAACGTTCTAGAACCTAATGCGCGCTTTGCGCGCCCTATCATGAGTCCAATTTAGTGTGCCCTAAACTCCAAAATCTTTCAGCTACTTAAGATCAAACAGCTTCAAAAGTTTTAGCAATCTGGAAAATAAAAGCAGGCAAAATTTTATTGGAGAAGGCAAACATCTCATGTAAATAGACTGTTTAGCAGACCATATAGTAACAATATATGCTCACGGAGTTGATATCGCTGACGGCAGGATTCTTTCTAGCCATATCTTACATGTCCTAATCATACCTACCAAGCATAATAGCCGCTAGCTTGGAACACAGATCCAAATAAACATGAAGTACTAAAGCGGTCTCACGATAAGCAGGGGAAGCAGCAAATCCAAAAGACATCTAATAGAATTACATCATTAGAACTCTTCATAATTACATCATTTTGTGAAGGTGTAGCTAGCATTAAATTCAGCTTCAGAGGTTCTTTGCTACCATAGCACAGTGCGCTCCAGCTGAAGATATCTACTAACAATGAGCCATCTAGTGGTAGAAACAATACAAATGGATTGAACATTTAGAGGTGATCCTTAGGCTGCGACATAACTATTCTAATCATCATTCTGCTGTACAGGAAAGAACTTACATAGACCATAGTGGCCTACAATAGAGGAAAGGACTGGCACCTTGCAGCCCTTTGGAAATTTTCAAACACATGCAGAAAACACACCACTCTTGACTTCCTGATGGAGCCAGTGAAACCAAAGCATAAGATTGCATAAACAGAGAGGCACACATATTAGCCACCAAGGGATAAAAATTTAGCAAGAAAAAGTAGTCTTTTGTATTTCCATGAATGAAGTTTTAACATGCTATTTTGTCCTCTCATAACCTTTTCTGGACTTCCCTTATACTTCTTATGACCTCATGTGGCCTTCAAGCCATGGAAGGCGACTTATACTTCTTATGACCTCATGTGGCCTTCAAGCCATGGAAGGCGATCCTCACTTCTCACCTCATAACAGGTTCATCGGTAGGGCAAAAAGCCCATCGAAGGATGCTTGCCCAGCTGGCCCAACACAACCATAGCCTGAATGCATCTTCAGAACTCATCAATCCATTGCTATATCTGAAATCAAAACAAAAGGGCATTGCGAGATTAATGTCAACACGATACATGAAAAATTGTAACTGATAAGATGGAATCAATTCTCCAAAGTTCAGATCAATTTTTCAGAAACAAAGCTCAGATCAGTCAAATCATGATTATAGAACCTTGGACCAGCGGTGCTAAACAAAAGAAGCTTGGAACAAAAATTAAGAAAATAACTATGAAAATTTTGTTCCAAAGCTACCAAGCAGCATCAGAGGTTGTCGTGTTCATATATGTTTTTAGTGTTTCTACTTAAGCCTTTCTAACACTTTCTTTCAAACAGAATTTTGACTCGAATAGAAAAGAACACAACATCCCGTGTGTAGCACAGCATAGCACATGAAAAGGAAACACGATCACCATGGTTCAGGCATTCGAAACCAGTAAAGAAACTGATCATTAGTCATTACACCATGTTTTATACTTCAGAGGAAAGCTGAGCAGTTATACTTGGTTAGAAATGCCCTGTCCATTTACTACTTTCTCCCTGCTGTAATATTAGTGAAGAACATATAAGCGGATAAACCCGCCTAGTGAGATAAGAAAAGAAGCATATGCACCATCTACTCCCTCCATTAGAAGTCGTTTTGGACAAAGTTTGAGTCAAACATTGGGAATATAAATCATGAATAACATTTAAGCCGTTGAGTTTGGAAATGTGAAAATCATATAATTAGATTGGTCTTGAAAATTATTTTCATAAAAATATACATATATAACTTTTTAAAAAATATTTTTATAGAAAAGTAAAGTCGAAGTTGTGCTTTGGTGACCGTGTCGCTGTCCTAAATGACTTCTAATACGATACCGGAGGGAGTACTACCCAAAGCCTTCTAGTAAATACGTAAATCCAGCATATACCAAATTAAAACATAGAAGACTGTACCAAGTAGGAAGACTAAGCTCACCTTTGCAAATTGTAAGTCCTTGCAAAACACCGAAAGAAAAGGCACCAATAACTCTGGTTGCAGATAAAGAAAAGGTCATAACTCTGGTTGCAGTTTACTTTAGATAAATGATCACAGGATAAAACACAGGTGCAATATCCTCACCTACTAAGCAATTCAGAAAATAGTGCCTCTTCCAAAAAATATAGAGTGCAAATAATTTAGGAAGTCAGCAAATGCTAGTTACTAAGCACAGCTCACACAATCACTTCATAAAATCAATTCAGATGCTCCAATATAATCCTAGAGTAGTGGTGTCTTCTATCTGTGGATGCATGAGGTACCATACAACCATCAGGGCTATGCAAAACAACCAAAAGGAATTGGATAACTGCTCACACAATATAATCTCCTGGACAAGACTCATCACATATCTGGAGTGCATACTGTAATTTTAATCAAGTAGGCATGACAAATAAAAGCAAAAAATACAAATGTACTCTTATTTAATAAAGTCACACTTGTAACTTGTCTGCATTTCCCCAACCGTTTTGCAAACTGAAAAAAGATACAAAATAGAGAGCAGGGTGCACCTGACGGTGGAGGAACGGGTCTGGAGCCACGCCGCCGTCCATCTCCAGCACCCCGTCCGCCACCAACGACTCGTACATCACTGCCATGTCTGCACCAATCAAAGCATCAGATTTCTCCAAATCCTTGCCGGCAATTGGAAACATAACGAAGAAAAGAAAACAGGGGAGGAGAGTGGGTGTTGGGACCAGGCATCGGACCTGCGGCGGCGCAGGATCTCACGGCGACCCCCGCGCTCCACCGTGCTGCTGAGCCCTGGCACTTTCGCCCCAGGTCGGCGGCGTTGCCGTGGGAGTAGAGCAACGTGCACTTGGTCAGCAGCAGGCGCGCCTCCACGCCGCGGCCCCATGCCACCAGGCCCCCGCTGAGCTCCACCACATCCGAGTCTGCCGCCACCACGGCTGGAGATGGCGATACGGCCTGCCCTTACCGCGACCAACCGGATCTGCCAGTCCATGGATGGGAGGATCTTCAGCTAGAGTAGGAAGGGATGATGAGGGAGTGAGGCCGCCCCCGCCAAGCTTCGAGATCCATCACCAGCGGCCCCGAATTAGATCGATGTCACCAGGGCGGTGTCTAGTTCTTCCAAAGAGAGAATAAAATTGGGTGAAAATGTCTTATCGGACACTGTAGCACTTTTCGTTTGTTTATGGTAATCGTTATCTTATCATGCCTAACTAAGTTCACAAGATTCGTCTCGTCGTGTACATTAAAACCATGTATTTAGATTTTTTATTTACCCACATTTAGTGTTCCATGCATGAAGAGAGAGATTTGATGAGAGAGATTTGATGTGATAGATGAATAGTAAAGTTTGGAGAAAAAAAGTTTGGCTTTTAAAGGGAACTAAACAGGACCCAGGTTGTTTGCTGAACTATGTAGATTGAATGACGCACGCGGCCCATCAGCACATGTCATTAGCGCGCTTGCCGTTTCCAGAGACAGGCCCAACTATGTTTGTTGGTCTTGTTTTCGGTTCTTGCAAATTGTTGCGCTAGCTGCTGGCATGGTTTTTTTTTTAGCCCCAGGTCTCGATCTTTCGACCTCGTTCCCCTGCTACAGTTCAGAAGGGCGGCGGCGGGGCGATTTCGGTTCCGGCGTCGATCTCGTCGGCTCCTCCTCGCGTCCGGCGGCCGTTCTGGTGCCGGAGGTGGAGAGAAACTGCGGGATCGACGGCCGGTGTACATATCCTTTCTTAGCTTAAGGCTTGGGAATAAGCTTCTCCAGCTCTTCCTCCACTTCACCGGTGTGCGTGGCGGCGACAGGCTGGTGAGTTCCTTCCTCGCCGGATCTAGGCTGCTAGGTCTTGGTGAGTTCTTTTGTCCGTGCCCTTCTTCCACGGTGACGGCGTCGGCTTCAGTTTCGTCTCCGGCGACGGGGACATCCAGCGAGAACCCGTTTCCTGTGGCCAAGATAGGGTACGTTATCTTACCAATCTGTGGAATCGGGTTGGTTATTTGTCCCACCTTCTCTGGTGGTTTGCTTCTCCTTCGGGGTTCTTCTTCTCCGAAGAGCTGGGGTCGTCTGAGGCGTCAGACCCTCTGGTTCCGGCGATGGGATGGCGTTCCGCCATCTTTCCTGGCCTGTGCGTTCATCGTCTTCAAGGCGCGATGGTTCTCCGACGTGTTGCTCAAGATGCCGTTTCCAACTCATTCTCCTCGTCGATGGGGTGGTCGGCTTCATGGATTCCGATCGTCGGCGATGAGGAAGACCGGGGATGCTTGCAAGGGTCTGGTTGTAATTTTCTTTTTCTTTGAGGGTTGTCCTTGTAAGTTTGGATGTAAACTATCAGTTTTACTTTGAATGAAAATCCCGGTTCCTCTCAAAAAAAAATGCTGGCATGGTTTTTTTAGATAATGGCGTTATTTTAGGCACCGTGTGTGTGTGTTTTTTCTTACAAGGAATATCCTAGTGCAATATTTTGGCTCCACGACTATGTACAAACCATACTAAGCGGAGGTTGAGAGTACCCTTACAGCAAAATATACAACTTACAAACACACTCAATACCGGAAACAGCGTAGTTGCCGTGTGCCAATAGCACACGGCAAAGGCCATATTGCACGCGGCAAACAGTACACAGCAACTAGCAGGCTTTGCCGTAGGTCAAAAGTCGAGCACACAGCAAAGCCCTGCCCAGCGTCACGGCCGTTAACGGCAACGGCCTTTGCCGTGGGCCAGGACGGAAAGGCCCACGACAAAGGCCCATGCTGACACACGGCAAAGCGACTATTCCAGGTACCACGTATGGTCACTTTTTCGTGTGTCAGGGCTCTGAAAAATTACGGCAAAAAAAATTAAAAATTATCAAACGGATCTGAAAAATAACCAAAATTTAGCACGAGGCAATCTAACCCGTGTCTACTACATATACCAAAAGTGTTGAAGCCAAATCCAAATTCAAACTTACATTTGCTTCGAAATGTGAACGATTCCTTGTCAATCTGGATCTTCTCCGTATTTGTTTGGATTTCTATGCAGCGTAAAAGAAAACATTCACGAATGCTTCTCAACTTTTTACCATAGCCAGTATGAATGAAATCATGGGTTGACGATAAATCTTGAGATTTACGGACTTCGTTTGCTTTTTATATAATTTTAAAATAGTGCGTCCACACGTTCATGACTATGGTTCGTGGCCAAATTGCTCGAAATTTCTTCACATGTCCCAAGAAATTGATTCGCATCGTGATGAATAATGTGAATATCATTTTTCGTTTCATTATATTCCATGATTTGAGACACTTGTAGTTCAAATTTGAATAATTTCCAAGAAATCAATTTAACGATATAAAATAACTAAATATATCCAAACAATCCAACAATACACCAAATTCAAACATAGAGTTGACCATTATGTACTTATACAAGTATACAACAGAAAATTTGGGAAGGGAAAATAACTTTTTTTTTGATGTTTGCTGATTGCCAGGAAAACACACACGACAAACGGTTTTTATGACGTGTTTCACTTTTGCCGTGGGCCACACCTGATGGGCACACGGCAAAGGTCCACGGTAGCGAACGGCGTAATCTTTGACGTGTGCCAGGCCTTAGGCACACGGCAAAGGCGCCGCTGTGCTGTGTACCGCGTATTGCCGTGTGCCGCGTGGCCGGCACACGGCAAACACTGCCTTTGCCGTGTACCCGTTATTATGCAGACGGCAAAGGGCCAGGCACACAACATATAGCCATTTTCCGGCAGTGACTTATTAGGTGTCCACACTTATTCTTGATACACTTGTACAAGCAGCCAGCAAAGTCGACAACGGCGTCACACCAGCAAGTCGACCGACAACGGCATCACAGCCAACCTTGTACGGTTGTACGACCTACGAGATCTTTCCGCATGGACGAAGATTTTTCCATGCATTTGTTTTGTTTGGCACAATCAGATCTTTCCGTGTACTGTTTTGGCCAATGAAAAATCAATGGTTTCCAACAAGTGTACACTTCTTGATACAAGTAATGCGTTTGTTTATTGCGCATGTCACAGTACCTCGCTAGTTATATTAGTACAAACAGCCATCAACTCGTTGTCAGGTACGATGCTAGGCCTATGCCGTCGAGTCGTCCTGCATTTACTACGGAAACCGGTCTATCTGTGGAGTGCCTCCGGAAAAGCTTTCGCCGAGTGTTGCACTCGGCAAAACAGAGTCAGCAAAGAAGGACTCGGCAAAGCCTTCTTTGTCGAGTGTTTTTTATCGGACACTCCGTAAAGGCTTTATCGAGTGCTAAAATAGACATTCGACGAACCGTAACTTTGCCGAGTGCCAAATGGAACACTCGTGAAATAATGTTTGAAAAAAAACACCTCCGCCGGCTGAGGTAGGGCTCCCGTTGCCGCCGCTGGCTGCCTGCCGCCCCGCCGCCTGTCGGCCAGCCGCGGGCAGCCCGCTGCCTTGCCGTGGACGCAACGCCACCAGCCGGCCAACCGCATGCCGCCCCGCCGCCGGCCGAGTCGCGCCCCGGTCGCCCGCCCTGCGCAAAGAAGGGGCGGCGGTCGGCCCAAAAAAGTCCGAATCCTAGTAGAATCCTACTAGGACTTCCACATTGTAAATAATCCCGTATTATAAATACTCATATTGTAACCTTACCTCCTGGATAGGGGCATCAAACCAGGCAACCCCATGAGGGCAAATCATCTTGTAACCTATACGCTCGTCCTTGCTTCCTGAAGCATGACCTACCGACAGAGGACGTAGGGCATTACACCTCCGGGTAGCCCGAACATGTATAAGTTAGTGCATCCTGTGTACAATCAAGCAACTCGCTCAACGATCCCACTCCTATAAATCAACCACTCGGGGACTCTTAGGTGGATTGTCGGTTCTAAGGTCCGACAACATGTTAGTGATCATATTTCTTGACACAAGATGTTTAAAATTTCTTTTCACTTCATGGGTAAGGACTCAAACCGGGCTAAATAACATGAATATAATTTTTATACTCATTGTATTCTATTATTTAAATCACTTGCAGTTCAAATTTTACTTTATTCCAAAATATTGCTTGAAATGTAATTAATTAAATAATTATAGCAAATAAATACAAAACTGTACCAAATTTTAACATGGAGCAACACATGATCTATGTCGAGAGTAGGAAAAAATTTGAGGCCAAAAGAGGAAAAAATTAAATCTTTGCAGAGTGTCAAAGAAAACACTCGGAAAACTTAATCTTTGCCGAGTGTCAAAGAAAATGCACTCGGCAAACTCACATCTTTGCCGAGCGTTTTTTTAGCACTCGCCAAATAACATGAATATAATTTTTCTACTCATTGTATTTTATTATTTGAATCACTTACAGTTCAAATTTAATTTGATTCAAAAAATTGGTTGAAATATAATTAATTAGTTATAGCAAATAAATACAAAAAGTATCAAATTTTAACATAAAGTAACTCATGTGGTAGTGATTCTGATGAGCAGTGTTTTTTGTTGCAGCGGTGCTTTCTTCTCTGCTCGCTCTCCATAAATCTTTCATTTCCATACCAACTGACAGAAGTGTTCCACACGTGCACTTGGTTAGTATCGTGTTCTTCTGCTAATGAATGGGACATATATCATCATCCCAACTGCAGATTTTTGTGCGCAAGCTGTATCACCGTCCACGCTCGCTCCCTTCTGAAATATAATCAGGTCTAAGTTTGTCCTAAGTCAAAATGCTTTTAAGACTACTCAAATTTATAGAGAAGAGCATATTAGTATCTACTTCATCATTTTATACGGTTGGCCACGTCACGCGGGCGTCTTCTGCCGAAAAGCACTCCAATTATTCACTTCCGCATCGACGAAGATTTTACCATGCATTTGTTTTGTTTGGCCCAATCAGATCTTTCCGGTACTGTGTTTCGGCCAATCAACGTGCATCTACGGCAAGAGCCAGTAACAAATTAAGTTCAGGCAATGATGTATGGGTGCAGGGGAGGGCCCAGGATTTTGAACATGGGTATTTAAAATTTGAAATAACAATTTTTTTAGACGGCCTAAATTATTAATGTACACCATAAAATCGAGTATCAATATCATCGATTTATAAAATTACTTCAAATTTGAAGGTATTTAACACAATATATCAAAGCTTCAATGTCTGAAATAAATCTCTACTCCGAATAATCCTATGCTCAGGAACCGCGTGGTGCGACTCCGTGGGTCTGCCTCCCCTTCCGTCTGCCTGCGATCCGCACGCACGCGATTGATCGGACGCTTCGTGCGAAACCCCCCGCTCGCCCCCGACGCCCGCAACCCCGAGATCCCCAGCGCCCCACCCCCGACGCCCGCAACCCCAGATCCCCCGCGCCCCCGTGACTGTCTCTTATACACATCTAGATGTGTATAAGAGACAGAGCCCGCAACGC
>OAMR01000876.1:276015-288609 GCA_900205405.1 Echinochloa crus-galli | reverse complement strand
TTTGAATGAAAATCCCGGTTCCTCTCAAAAAAAAATGCTGGCATGGTTTTTTTAGATAATGGCGTTATTTTAGGCACCGTGTGTGTGTGTTTTTTCTTACAAGGAATATCCTAGTGCAATATTTTGGCTCCACGACTATGTACAAACCATACTAAGCGGAGGTTGAGAGTACCCTTACAGCAAAATATACAACTTACAAACACACTCAATACCGGAAACAGCGTAGTTGCCGTGTGCCAATAGCACACGGCAAAGGCCATATTGCACGCGGCAAACAGTACACAGCAACTAGCAGGCTTTGCCGTAGGTCAAAAGTCGAGCACACAGCAAAGCCCTGCCCAGCGTCACGGCCGTTAACGGCAACGGCCTTTGCCGTGGGCCAGGACGGAAAGGCCCACGACAAAGGCCCATGCTGACACACGGCAAAGCGACTATTCCAGGTACCACGTATGGTCACTTTTTCGTGTGTCAGGGCTCTGAAAAATTACGGCAAAAAAAATTAAAAATTATCAAACGGATCTGAAAAATAACCAAAATTTAGCACGAGGCAATCTAACCCGTGTCTACTACATATACCAAAAGTGTTGAAGCCAAATCCAAATTCAAACTTACATTTGCTTCGAAATGTGAACGATTCCTTGTCAATCTGGATCTTCTCCGTATTTGTTTGGATTTCTATGCAGCGTAAAAGAAAACATTCACGAATGCTTCTCAACTTTTTACCATAGCCAGTATGAATGAAATCATGGGTTGACGATAAATCTTGAGATTTACGGACTTCGTTTGCTTTTTATATAATTTTAAAATAGTGCGTCCACACGTTCATGACTATGGTTCGTGGCCAAATTGCTCGAAATTTCTTCACATGTCCCAAGAAATTGATTCGCATCGTGATGAATAATGTGAATATCATTTTTCGTTTCATTATATTCCATGATTTGAGACACTTGTAGTTCAAATTTGAATAATTTCCAAGAAATCAATTTAACGATATAAAATAACTAAATATATCCAAACAATCCAACAATACACCAAATTCAAACATAGAGTTGACCATTATGTACTTATACAAGTATACAACAGAAAATTTGGGAAGGGAAAATAACTTTTTTTTTGATGTTTGCTGATTGCCAGGAAAACACACACGACAAACGGTTTTTATGACGTGTTTCACTTTTGCCGTGGGCCACACCTGATGGGCACACGGCAAAGGTCCACGGTAGCGAACGGCGTAATCTTTGACGTGTGCCAGGCCTTAGGCACACGGCAAAGGCGCCGCTGTGCTGTGTACCGCGTATTGCCGTGTGCCGCGTGGCCGGCACACGGCAAACACTGCCTTTGCCGTGTACCCGTTATTATGCAGACGGCAAAGGGCCAGGCACACAACATATAGCCATTTTCCGGCAGTGACTTATTAGGTGTCCACACTTATTCTTGATACACTTGTACAAGCAGCCAGCAAAGTCGACAACGGCGTCACACCAGCAAGTCGACCGACAACGGCATCACAGCCAACCTTGTACGGTTGTACGACCTACGAGATCTTTCCGCATGGACGAAGATTTTTCCATGCATTTGTTTTGTTTGGCACAATCAGATCTTTCCGTGTACTGTTTTGGCCAATGAAAAATCAATGGTTTCCAACAAGTGTACACTTCTTGATACAAGTAATGCGTTTGTTTATTGCGCATGTCACAGTACCTCGCTAGTTATATTAGTACAAACAGCCATCAACTCGTTGTCAGGTACGATGCTAGGCCTATGCCGTCGAGTCGTCCTGCATTTACTACGGAAACCGGTCTATCTGTGGAGTGCCTCCGGAAAAGCTTTCGCCGAGTGTTGCACTCGGCAAAACAGAGTCAGCAAAGAAGGACTCGGCAAAGCCTTCTTTGTCGAGTGTTTTTTATCGGACACTCCGTAAAGGCTTTATCGAGTGCTAAAATAGACATTCGACGAACCGTAACTTTGCCGAGTGCCAAATGGAACACTCGTGAAATAATGTTTGAAAAAAAACACCTCCGCCGGCTGAGGTAGGGCTCCCGTTGCCGCCGCTGGCTGCCTGCCGCCCCGCCGCCTGTCGGCCAGCCGCGGGCAGCCCGCTGCCTTGCCGTGGACGCAACGCCACCAGCCGGCCAACCGCATGCCGCCCCGCCGCCGGCCGAGTCGCGCCCCGGTCGCCCGCCCTGCGCAAAGAAGGGGCGGCGGTCGGCCCAAAAAAGTCCGAATCCTAGTAGAATCCTACTAGGACTTCCACATTGTAAATAATCCCGTATTATAAATACTCATATTGTAACCTTACCTCCTGGATAGGGGCATCAAACCAGGCAACCCCATGAGGGCAAATCATCTTGTAACCTATACGCTCGTCCTTGCTTCCTGAAGCATGACCTACCGACAGAGGACGTAGGGCATTACACCTCCGGGTAGCCCGAACATGTATAAGTTAGTGCATCCTGTGTACAATCAAGCAACTCGCTCAACGATCCCACTCCTATAAATCAACCACTCGGGGACTCTTAGGTGGATTGTCGGTTCTAAGGTCCGACAACATGTTAGTGATCATATTTCTTGACACAAGATGTTTAAAATTTCTTTTCACTTCATGGGTAAGGACTCAAACCGGGCTAAATAACATGAATATAATTTTTATACTCATTGTATTCTATTATTTAAATCACTTGCAGTTCAAATTTTACTTTATTCCAAAATATTGCTTGAAATGTAATTAATTAAATAATTATAGCAAATAAATACAAAACTGTACCAAATTTTAACATGGAGCAACACATGATCTATGTCGAGAGTAGGAAAAAATTTGAGGCCAAAAGAGGAAAAAATTAAATCTTTGCAGAGTGTCAAAGAAAACACTCGGAAAACTTAATCTTTGCCGAGTGTCAAAGAAAATGCACTCGGCAAACTCACATCTTTGCCGAGCGTTTTTTTAGCACTCGCCAAATAACATGAATATAATTTTTCTACTCATTGTATTTTATTATTTGAATCACTTACAGTTCAAATTTAATTTGATTCAAAAAATTGGTTGAAATATAATTAATTAGTTATAGCAAATAAATACAAAAAGTATCAAATTTTAACATAAAGTAACTCATGTGGTAGTGATTCTGATGAGCAGTGTTTTTTGTTGCAGCGGTGCTTTCTTCTCTGCTCGCTCTCCATAAATCTTTCATTTCCATACCAACTGACAGAAGTGTTCCACACGTGCACTTGGTTAGTATCGTGTTCTTCTGCTAATGAATGGGACATATATCATCATCCCAACTGCAGATTTTTGTGCGCAAGCTGTATCACCGTCCACGCTCGCTCCCTTCTGAAATATAATCAGGTCTAAGTTTGTCCTAAGTCAAAATGCTTTTAAGACTACTCAAATTTATAGAGAAGAGCATATTAGTATCTACTTCATCATTTTATACGGTTGGCCACGTCACGCGGGCGTCTTCTGCCGAAAAGCACTCCAATTATTCACTTCCGCATCGACGAAGATTTTACCATGCATTTGTTTTGTTTGGCCCAATCAGATCTTTCCGGTACTGTGTTTCGGCCAATCAACGTGCATCTACGGCAAGAGCCAGTAACAAATTAAGTTCAGGCAATGATGTATGGGTGCAGGGGAGGGCCCAGGATTTTGAACATGGGTATTTAAAATTTGAAATAACAATTTTTTTAGACGGCCTAAATTATTAATGTACACCATAAAATCGAGTATCAATATCATCGATTTATAAAATTACTTCAAATTTGAAGGTATTTAACACAATATATCAAAGCTTCAATGTCTGAAATAAATCTCTACTCCGAATAATCCTATGCTCAGGAACCGCGTGGTGCGACTCCGTGGGTCTGCCTCCCCTTCCGTCTGCCTGCGATCCGCACGGGCTCGGCCGGCGTGGCACTGCAGCACCTCGCCAAAGGACTGTACTGCACTCGCTCGGTACTCCGTTCCCAGATCTATTGCCGATCGAGTCGTGCCGCGCCGGCACGTCGCGGGAGGTCGAGTTCACGCGGTGGCCGTACAGCACTTCAGTTAGGCAATTGTTGAGTGGGCCAACTTCTGTTTTCCTGCATCCCTGCAGGCCACATCGTTGTGTCTGTGCACTTGTGCGTGACCCAACTTGCTCCAGTATTGTGCACCAGCCACGAGCTCATGCAGGCAGCAAACCATCATCAGCAACCGGAGGAGAGATAGGCAGTACAAAAGTTGGATTTGTTCGTTCCTGGATAACTGTCGCACCCAACAACTTGCTAGGAGCCTTAATGTTATTGTATATGTGTTTCAAGCCAACTGTTCTTTGTTGCCTGTTTTGGTTATCTTGACAAGGGCACTAAAGAATTTTATAGTCCCCATAAGTGTTGATATGTATATTAATGGCCGGACAGGGCCTCAGCCCATAGATTGCTCGGATTTTTCATATTCTATGTAACTATAGCTAGCTAGCTTCATCTGTAGTCACTTTCCGTGCATAATTATTGTGGGACATCATGATTTTTTTGTCTCTATAACATTTCCTATGATCATGAACAGCTGACTGATTAGCATCTAAAAATTTGATTGTTTAAATTTCAAACTTGCTGCTTAGAGATCACGGAGCTATATGATGATCTATATGCAATTGGAAGTCGGAATGGAAGCCAGAAGTGTGCTCATTTCTGCATCTCATCTCAAAGGTATGCTAGAATCTGAAATTTCTAGAGAAAATTGATCAGTGAGCTATGCAGTCAGAAGGGTGCTCGGTTCTGACCAAAGTTGCTTGGATCATGGTCTGAAAGTAAATATGTTTCTAGCATATTACCTGTTCCTTTCCGGTCAATGATCTCATGGATACATTGGGTTGCCGATGTCTTACTTTAAGCAATAGGAAGGCTTTGTATCTAAAAGGCCTTTACTTTACTTTATGCGTTATTCATTTGCCATACAAAGCTTTGTGTGTTGGTGGGCAATACACATATCTGATACTCTGATAGCCAGTGTGAATTATCAGGTCAGGTCTGGCAATGGTAGGCAAGGTTTTTTGGTATTCCTGTTATCCTGATTTTTTGGTAGTGTTTGAAATAACAGACTAGGAAATATGTATGTTTATTTGGTTGTTGGTGACATCAAATAGATCACGTGAATATTGATTGTATTAATCTCTAAGAGTATCATGCTACAATATATTGGCAGAGGATGAAGGCTATCTCTACCACCCTTGGTTTAAGGAAACAGAATCAAGGGGAGATGCTGATCAGGCCCATGTACATGTGAGGGCGCAGGCTGGGCGGAAAGGCTAGGTGGCAGAAGCTATAACTCTCCAGGGAATTCACTAACAGTTGACAATAATTGAGTGGCATTGGCAGCCCCTTTATCAAAGATAGAACGGGGAATAAGTTTGTGTCAGATTTCAGTTACTACAGACACCAATCATTCTTTAGGAACATAAGTTGATGCAGCAAAGTTTAGTGAAAATTAGTTAGAGTTCTTCCTATTCACTTTCCTTCACTTAATCTCGGTACTAGAAAATTTAGGATGAAAGTATTTGATTTGGCTTTTCTGAAGTATATCTGTCTCAGTTGAGAACAGAAATTAGTCTAAAAATACTGCGTTTTGTGGCTTGTTGGCTCTAATTCTTTATTATTTTGGTGTATTATGTTCATCATGCTTATTTACAAGTGATTTTGTTTGGAAGAAATATTATTTTATAAGAATTAACTATTTATGCGCAATATATTTTGCATCCCGTAGCAACGCACGGGCACTTACCTAGTAGATGATAAAAAACCAACTCATAGAAAAACTTACAGCCCCTGGGTTCGCGGAATCGCCGCCGCGCCGGGACGAGAGGAGGCCAGGAGGGCGAGCCACGAGCACCGAGCGACTCCTTCCGCGAGCGTCGAGCGAGAGGGACAGGCCAACAGGCCAACAGGGGCCAGGGGGGCCGAGCACCGAGCAGGCCTGGGCTGGTGGCCACTGGTGGGGGGTGGAGTGGGCCGTCTGGGCCTTCGGGAGGAGAGGGAGATGGGACGATGGCCTTTTTGACGGGGAATTGAGTGAAAAAGGCCTGCTATCTTTTGTTTTTTGGTACATATTTTTCATACACTATATACATAAAAATTTTTGCCAAAAATAATGAGTATTCAACTGAATACCCATGAATACATGTGGGCCCGCCCCTGTATGGGTGTGTTTGGTTTGTGTCCTGAGTGTGCCACGCCGCATCTTGGGCATGCTGCCTACGCTTAGGCTACCGTTTGGTTGCTATCTTCATGTCTGCAGCTTGCCGGATCTCTGACGAACGATTTGTCCGCCGGACTTGCGGCTCTGCGCCGTCTGGTTGTAAAGCAAAATGACGTGGGCTTTCAAGGAACGCGCGAAATGCCGCCACCGCTGCAGCTGCAAGTCCTGGCCGTCATCACCTTCTTCGGCTCTTACGGTCTCCGCCGCCATCCGTCACCACGATCGATGCTAACCCATCGACCATGTTCACCGCCGTCCTCTTCACCCCCGCCGTCCTCATCTCCCTAGCTCTGGTGGCTTCCGCCTCTAACCTGGTCGTCCGCCGTTTCTCCTCCACCCCTGTCATCCGCACCACCCACGGGGTCCCTCACCGCCTGGCCGACGGTGCCCTCACCGTCCGGCTCTCTGCACGGTCACCGTGCACCTCTTCCGGGTCCACCGGTAAGCTCGAGACCTCGGCATCCCCGGGCCCCCAACCCCGGACCCCTAACCTAGCGATGCCGACGTCGGGAAAGAAGGTCGCCGGGCTGCTGGACCGGTCGCGCAATGAGTTGCTGGAGCAACCAGTGATCCTATAAACTTAACCAAAATCAATGGTGGTTTCCAACAAATGTACACTTATTGCGCATGTTACAGTACCTCGCTTGTCATATATAGTACAAACATTCAGTAACTCGACAATGCATCACAACAGCTGGATGAACCCGTGGAACCTACCTCGTGGGTCGTACAAATGTACAATTTGCGGTAGCCAATCTCATCATCATAAGATACGAGAACCTTACAAACACTCTCGACGAAGTAATACCCAAACAAAGACGAAGGATTATTACTTCGCTCCTGGAATGCAACCAGAAGCTGCATATACTATTCGTATCAAAGAGCGTACTTAGCATTTGGTTGCCTTGAGCTTGGCAATAAACTCCTGCATGTTCTGGTAGCTCGTGCCGCCATCGGCGACGGCCTTGGCCGCCTCCTCGCCGGCCCTCGCTGCCCTCGCCCTCACCTCGTCGTCGTTCATAACCTCCTTCACCTTCTCCCCGATCTCCTCCCCGCTCACCAGCCTGTCCTCCCCGTCCCAGCTCCAGTGCTCCATCCACACCCCGACGCCGCCGCCCACCACCACCGTGGCGTTCACGCGGTGGTCGCCGCCACGCGGCCACGCCAGCAGCGGCACCCCGGCGGCCGCCGCCTCCGTCACCGAGTTCCACCCGCTGTGGCTCAGGAACATCCCCACCGCCGGGTGCCGCAGCAGCGCCTCCTGCTCCACCCACTCCTTGGTCACCAGGCCCCGCCCCCGCACGCGCTCCAGGAACCCCTCGCCGAGCACGTCCTCCAGCGCCGCCGTGTCGTCCCTGTCCACCACCGTGGTCTTGAGCACCCATAGAAACCTGAAGCCGCTCGCCTCCAGCCCGGCGGCGATCTCCCGGAGCTGCTCCCGGCTCACGGCGTTGCGGTTGCCGAATGCCACGTACACCACCGAGCGCGCCGGCTGCGCGTCCAGCCAGGCGGCGACCGGGGAGCCCGCCGCCGCCGGTTCTGCTGGCTCGTCGGAGGAGGAGGTCGTCAGCGAGTGCGATCTGAGCGGGCCGATGGCGTACACCGGCGGGAAGCCGGGGACGACCTTGCCGTCTCGCAGGGCGGCGAGCGCCACCGGCTCCAGGGCGTCGAACGTGTTGACGAGGAAGCCGTCGGCGTTGGCGACCTCGCGGCCGTTGTCGATGAACTGCTTGGTGAAGAGCTTGTTGAGGTCGAGGAGCGGCTGCGGGAGGTAGGACTGCGGGACGCGACGCACGCCGGGGATGTCGACGTCGCCGACGCCGGGCCCCAGCGGCTCGCCGTGCTTCCTCTTGCTGTCGAGGTGGACGGGGACGTAGACGGCCAGGGAGAGCATGGTGGCGCAGGAGACGAAGAGGACGTGGCACTGGACGCGGAGGTCCCTGGCGATGGGGATGACGTGGGAGGCGAGGGTGATGTCGGTGACGACGGCGGAGACGCGCGGGGCGGCGCCGGCGACGAGAGGGCCGACGAGGTGCGCCGAGCGGCGGAGGGCCTCCCACCGGAGCAGGAACGGGTCGTGGCCCGGGAACTCGGACGCGTCGAAGGGGAGGAGGTGGAGATCGACGCGGCGGACGCTGGGGAGCGACGCGAAGAGGCCGGCGAGGTGGTCGGCCTCCGCGGCCGACACGGTGGGCAGGACGGTGACCACGGAGACGTCGACGTCGCCGCGGCGCGCGAGGGCGGCGATCACGCGGAAGAAGGGGAGCAGGTGGCCCATGCCGGCGCTCGGGATGAACATCACGTGCGGGCGGGCGCCGCCGCCGGCGGCGAGCGTGCCCGGGCTCTGCACTGCCGCCGTGGCCATGGTCGAACGCTTAATTGCTTGGTTGTACGTGCGGTGGTAGATGCCCTTTTAAGTAGGTAGTACAGTAACGGGTACTATATTAAAGTGAAGTAGGTCCCATGAAGTAGGTTGTTAGTTGTTTAATAATATACTGGTTCGCTGTGCAATTTAGCTAACCTGTCCTGTGTAACATATATAAAATGCAGACATGTTTCGTTATTAGTCGAAGATTTAAACCGGTAAAACAGAAATACGCGCTAGTCTCATTTGAACACTGTTGTGGGATGAAAACGGTCGAGAAAACCTTCAGCTTCTGTTTTACTTTCACATTTCCTTGAAAAGACAAAATTGACAGAAAGGCAGTGGTCACGTACGTGGTGGCCTACGCCGTCGTGTCCTGCACTGCATTGCCGGCGACGGGTCACGGTCGTCGACTCGTCCAACGCCTCCACTATTTCATCTCGATCTGCGAGTGTTTTTGATCGAGTGCTAGGTGACGAGTAGCACTCGAAGGACTTTTTGACTACCTTTATTGTATCTGCTTGTCCCCCGTGCGATTCACGTTCTGACGTCTCAGCACAAACAGTACATGTCGCTGTATTGGCGCTAAGTAGCTGGATCGTCCGGCTAGTGTTGCGCCACCTTTCATAATCTGTGCACGAAAGTGAAGTGACAGTCTTCAAAATGGAATAAATGTTCACGTACCGGGTGTGTTTAGCCGGTCCAAAAAGTGAAAGATAAAATTTAGTGAAAATATCACATCGGACACTGTAGCATACTGTAGCACTTTTCATTTGTTTGTGGTAAATATTGTTCTATCATGACCTAACTAGGTTTAAAAGATTCATCTCGCCGTGTACATCAAAACTATGTATTTATTTTTTTATTTACCCACATTTAGTATTTTATGCATGAAGAGAGATTTAATGTGATAGATGAATAGTGAAGTTTGGAGAGAGAATTTTTAGGTTTTTAGCGGAGCTAAACACAGCCAGTACTATGTTTCGCTATCCAGGAGACCAACAAGGACTCGGTTGCCAGTGCCCAGTGGTGATTCTGATGAGCAGTGCTTTTTGTTGCAGCGTGCTTTCCTCTATCCTCCCTCTCCATCTTTCATTTGCTGATTTGCACATATACCAACTCATAGAAGCAGTGTTCCATACGCGCACCTGGTTAGTTTTTTTGAAAAGAAAAGTTTTATTGATCTTAGACAATTACATCGAGATGATACAATTATATAAGATCCAACCCGGCCTCTGCATAACTAAGATGCACACAGCCAATAAAAAAGAAACAAAAAATGAGAGCACCATGACCTAGCAAACTACCTTAAGCGCCTTCATCTTCATCCGCTTCACAAACCAAAGCAACTCTTGGACTATGAAGTAGGCTCCCGAAACAACGCCTCCAACCAGGAAACGGCACGCGCACCTGGTTAGTATATATATATGTGTTCTTTGTATCAATGAATGGGACATATATCATCATCCCAGCTGCAGATTTTTGTGCGCAAGCTGTATCATTGTCCACACTGGCTTATGAAATATAATCAGTTCTAAGTTAATTTGTCCTAAGTCATAACGGTTTAAGTTTATTCAAATTTATAGAGAAATAAAGACTTAAAAAGTATTTTATAATATGTACAAATACACTAATTTGATACCGTAATTATTATTATTATTTTCTATTACTTTGATCAAACTTAGAATAGTTTGACTTAGAATAAACTAAAAATATTTTGTAGGGAGTAGATTACTAATAAATATATATATAACTTTTAGTGACCCATTTGATCAAATCATGAATTATTATCCATACAAAAACTATTTTGGTATTGGTATTTTCTGTAGCATTGAAGCATACTTCCTCCGTCCAAAAAGATTATTTAATTTACCTTAAAATTTTCTTTTCTTTTTGAGGGCATCTTCACATTTTCTCAGCAGGACGAAAATTGACAGAAAAGGTGACGGCCCAGCCCAACAAGAGAGCCTCTGCCTTTTATCCCTTTTATTATCAGAGGCACCGTGCAAACCCAACAGCCTCCCGAGACCCCAACTGCACAGCTGACGACCCATCGCGTCGCCACTGCTCGTGTGCTGCCGCGGCGCCGCCCGCCGGCGACTTAGCGGCCGGCTGGCGAAGTCCGGTGAGTTTCTTCCACTTTGGGTTGTTTTTTGGTCCTTCCCTTTATCCTTTCGATCTGCCTTCCTGATCTATAATGAGTACTACGTAGATGGCAACAACAAATTCGAGCAGTGCTAGTGGCAGTGGCAGCATAAGTTCTGTGCCGGCGACGACGGACATCTGGGCTCCTCATGGGATCATGTCACCATTTTAGAGAAACCTAAGGAAGATCTGACTTATACATAGTTATTCATGATATATTGGTTGCCAGGTGAAAAAGGGGTAATAATCCACTGCATTGTTTGGCTTACTCACTCAATCCAAGGTAACAATTTGTACCACACCTCACCAGCTCAGATTGTTTATCTATCTTGCCTACTTAATTCTTTCACTTGCTCATGATCCAAAATAGTAAAAAGACAATGTTGAAATTGCAGATACTACACCAGGCAGTGGCTTCAAGAAAGTAATGGACGTATACCTCCTCACAAGGACAATGATGTATCACAAATGAGGATGACTTGCTTCAGAAAGTTCTTTCAGATACGAGAAGAATTAGCTCAAGTAAAAGAAGAGTGCTCAAGGTTCTGAAGTTGTTCAGAAGAATTCAATGATTCCGATTCACTTTATGGTAGATGGGTTTTTTCCATTGAGCACTCGAGCCGTCCTAGGCTCTGCCTTAGGCCTCGTTTAGATGCAAAAAGTTCCTCCCAAATTCACTATGAAAAAGAAGATTCCCCATCACATCAAAATGTCATAACATGCATGAATTACTAAATGTAGATGAAATCAAAAACTAATTATACAGTTTTGTTGTACTCCGCAAAACGAACATTTTGAGCCTAATTAATCATTTTTGGATAATTTTTCGCGCATACAAACGAAATGTTACGGTAGCGCAATGATTACGAAGTGACATCTTACTCCCAAATTCAACATCTAAACAAGGCCTTATTGACGGCGGCGGGGCATGGTCGGACAGTATATATAGTTATGTTTGATCTCCGCGAGTGTTTGTGAGCGACATGTGATGAGTACATGGGCGCCCGCATGACCGCACATGGGCGGAGGCCGGCGCCGGCGCTGGCAGCTCCCCCTCCCGTTCTCTCCTCCTCATCGCCGTATGGAAGCCTGTGTGCCTACCGCCTACCGGGATGGTGGCGGCGAGCCTTCTCTTGATGGCCTATCCACATATGTAACCATCAAAGTGAGATCTGGCGTAGAGTGGTGGCGACGGCGACCGACGGACATGCGCGGCCTGCAACTCTTTGGCTCCAGTCGCTGATGGGCACGACGATGGTCGACTCAGTGGCGGTATTTATGCATACATTTTACGAATACATCTTCATTCATAGTTGATATCCTCTTTACAATCTCAGAGATTAGTCATCTTGGTTTCGACCCACGGATCTTTTACTCCGCTGATGTTTTCCATCAATTGATGGATCTTACGGACGTTGCGCATGTGACTATTGGTTACTTCGTGGCAAAATCATCGTGAGATCCTTATTTTTTATTTTCTCTTTTAAGCTGTGTGCATCTTAGCTATACAGAGATCGGGAATTATCTTAGTGTAATTGTATCTTCTCGATATAATTGGCTAAGATTAATAAAGTTTCCCTTATCGAAAAAATGTGACGAGTACAGGCGTACAAAGCTTCATTTGTTGATAGATTTTATTTTATTTTATTGCATGCGATTCACGTGCTCTCGCTCGGCACATGTCACTGTAGTTCATATAGTAGGTTAGTTCATATAGCTAGCCGATACGGAACACTAATTGGCGCCGAGTAGCTGGATCTTCCGGCTAATGTTAACGTATCGCATTTCATAGTGCGTGCACGTTAGTGAAGTTGACTGATTACTTTCGACTTCTCTTATGTAGATGCAAAACCGG
>OAMR01000876.1:256616-275990 GCA_900205405.1 Echinochloa crus-galli | reverse complement strand
GGGGAGGGGAGGGGGTAAATTTGAGATGCGAGGTCGCTTCGCTATAAATACGTCACTGTAGTATTTCTTTAGTATTTATAAAAAATATTCAAAAATTGATTAATTAGGCTCAAAATATTCGTCTCACAGAGTATAATAAAACTGTGTAATTAGTTTTTAATTTCATCAATATTTAATACTTCATGTATGTGTCGATATTTTGATGTGATGAGAATCTTCTTTTTTACATAGTGAACTTTGGGGTGAAATTTGGTATCGCTTTGTACCCACGACTTGTTGGTTGCAGTGATTCTTCTTTTTTTGTGTAGTCATTAGTTGCACTGATTCTGAGTAGCTGCTTTTTGTTACATGTGTTGTACACTACTCACTCTGTCCTTAAATAGAGGAATTTTACGATGGTTAGTATTAGCCATCTATTTCGAGAAATCGGACGTTGGAATCAAATGAAGTACCAAGATACCTAAATAGAGGTACCCGAAAGTATCCAGAGGTACCAAATTCATGGGACTAGGTACAAAAATGGTGGGGCTCACTATTGATTTAATATATTTTTTTGAAATTAAAAATTGGCATAAGGGTAATTTCTCGTGGCGAAAATATGTGTTTTTTTTCACCATCTTTGCTTCTCCTTCACAGGTGCTTGATCTTTGATTCCCCCAAGATTTTCGCCTCTGAATATTCCCACAAATAGTTCCCAATTAAGCAAGATTATCATAATGCCTTTTTTATTTTATTTAATTTTTTACTCAAAATACCAGGTACTTTCAGGTACCTCTGAGTACCTCTCCAATCATTGTAAAACAGCTCATATATCAAATGCCACGTATGTTGCACTCGTGGGGGCTACGATACTTACTGAAACAGATACCTAGTAGGAAGGAGAAGCTGGTCGATCGCTGCCCATTTATGCCTCCGGCCTTCTGCTCCACTCTTTCCCACTCATTGATCGAGATTCCTAGTAGTAGAGCACAGCGCACCATCGTCAGAGACACCGAGAGCTCAGATTCATTTTCTATAAATTTGGTCAAACAACAAACTCTAAATTCTTTACAAGAAGTAGATTATTAAGGAAATACAACTTTTCGTGTAAAATTTGATAGAATTATCACCCATATGAAAACTATAGTATTTTCTATAGCATTGAAGTTTTGAAACATAAGAATTTATGTTATCTCAATCCCGCGCACTGCTTGCACATACATGACCTTTACCGCTTGTTTGGATAAACTCAATACCTCAGAGAGGCGGACCCAGAATTTTATAGAAGCGTGGGCAAGTATAGCTGTATACTACGTATCACCTACGGAGTATGTCTCAGTGCCTCACGGTATTTTTCTTTGCCACCACAAGCTGGCTGCCTACCTCTGCAGGTCGCTGTGGACGCTCGCCAAGTCGCCGAGCCTTGCCGGGCTTGCCGGGCCTTGGGTTCGCTGCTGATATATACCTCCTAATACAAGTGGATTGAAGCTAAAAATAAACTAATTTCCACCTCAACTTCCTCCAAATACGTATGAATTTGATTGGACATTGTTGGTGCCGAGATCGGCCGCCCAACCTCAGCGTCTAACAAAATGCGCTGTGTCTCGTCCCTTGGCGGTTGATGCAGGAGCTAGCACAATGACACAAGGGTTTATCCTTGTTCCGGCCACGGGGCCGTACGTCCAGCAAAGTGTGCTCTTGACACTGTACTATCGTGCACCGGGGTGCTTGCAGTGGGGGGGCTACAAGCAAGGCGGAAGAGGAGCGGAAGCCTCCAAGTCCCTGAACGAGTGAGTGATTGAGGCAAAGTGCCAATATCGTGAGTGTGGGTGTGTGCGTTTTCTCTGGGTTCCGTCCTTTGGGCCGGCGCCTTCTTCCTCCTTTTATAGTCCAAGGAGGAAGGGTGGTGGCCAAGGATGAGTATAAGTACAAGTACGGTACATGCTACACGGGGGTGCACTAGGGGGCGTAGTGCTGGGCGTCCGTTGTCCTTGGTCCTGAGCAGAGATTTATGGCGAGCTCCAGCTTCTTCAGTCGTCGTGGCAGCCCTGTCCTTGTCCTGGAGCGGCTTCGAGGGGTGGCAGGACCTCCAGCTGGGGCTTGGTCGTCGTTCGTACACCCGATCAAGGGTTCCCCATGCTTATCCAGCAAGGGGAGGACGAGAGTCGGCGAAACAGGGATCGGGATGGCGGTCTCTGCTGGACACAGTGCGCGGCGTGCTCACCTCGTCGGGGGATGGCAGGGAGTTGGTGGATCTGACCCGGCGTACGTCGTCGCAGGGCCGCGCTTGGCCGGTGTCAGCGCTCGCCCATTCGTTCGTACTTTGGCTCGAGGATCTCCCATGCCCGCTTGAGGGCTGTGCCGTACGGGGGAGGAGGAGAGTAGGGAGAACAGTGGCGCCGAATGGCATTCGTACGTTTGCACAGGGCTTGCCACGCCGGCTCAGTGGCAGGAGCAGGCGGCCCTGTGGTCGGAGTCAGTGGAGGCGACAAGGCGTGGCGGACCTGACCGGGGTTCGCCCCTGGTCGTCGTCCGTACGCCATTCGAGGGTGCCCACCTGCCCGCTCGAGGGCCTCGCGGCGGGGGAAGGATAGGAGCAGTTGGCACAGTGCGGTGGAATGACCCGTGCCTGCCCGCACAGTGGCGAAGCGTCAGCACAACACCGGGGGCAGGCGGCACAGTGGACCTGACCGTGTCAGTGGCGTGGAGCAAGGCGGAGTCTTATCCTTTGACTCGGGCGTCTGGTAGGTCGCGGCATTAAATGCGGTTGCTGGGCGGAGTGGTTGGACGATCCCGCAGCAAGTAGAGGGGCGACCTCGAGCGGGACGGAGCGATTTGCTCGCTTGAGGAGGCGCGCGGTCCTCGAGCGAGGCGAATACGGTGTCGCGCCCGCCCGAGGGGGTCGAGGACCCTCGAGCGAGGCGGAGACAGGGTTGCGCCTGCCGGGGGGATCGAAGGCCCTCGAGCGAGGCGGTGACGATGTTTGCTCCTTGGGCCTTTCGGCGGATCGAGCTGGGACGGTTGTTTGGGCCGTGGTGAGCGGTATTGGGCTGCGTCATCCGGGCGGGTTTCTGGGCCGCCGGTGGTTAATATTTTCTGAGGGTGATTATCCCGGTGGTTAGGGGACCCCTTGGGATGTCCCGACAGACATATATCATATTTGTAAACGAGGCCTCGGGGTCTCGAAGTAAATTAGAGATGAGAAATGTCATCTGATCTAACATGCATGATTATGGCATACATGTGTATGTCGTCACTGCTAATCAAAGCACATCGTTCACTGTGTGTTGCGGCACACGAATAGCATTATTACCCACGAGACTCGCCGTAAAGCAGAATTTCTAGCAGAATTACATGAGACAACACAACAGGAAAACCCGAAATTAAACTCCACAAGGCCACAGATACGAACAAGGAAGGTATTTAAAGAGCTACTACATCGCACGCGTACGAACCAAACTGTTTTCCCCATCCGTCGTCACAATCACTTAATTATCCACTTCGTTCACGTCTGCATTAATCATTCCAATCAACCGGATCGAGCTAGAGTTCTCGTCAAGTCCCCTTGAGCTTGGCGAGATGAAGTCATGCATGATCATGGTGGCGCAATTGGCATACATGCATGTCACTGCCTTGAAGTGCGCCACCCCTCCTTCGCCTACCTCGCTTCCCCCACTGCAGCCCCCTCGCCTCCCCACCGCAGCCTCCCGCAACCCCCTCTCCTCCGCCGACGCCCCCTCGCTTGCCCACCAGTCCACCACGGCCCCCTCGCTTGCTTACCCGCCGCCTCACCTCCTCCAGGCTCCATAAAACGCCGCAGGAGAAGGACGGGGAGCACACCGAATGCCGCCACCGGAAAATACCCGAGTCCGCAGATCGCCCCACCCGCCGCCCGCAGGAGCCTGCGCTCGCCCCGCCCGCATCGAGCTGCCGGAACCCGTAGCTCGCGCGGCCCGCTGGAGTCCGCAGCTCGCCCCGCCGACCGAACCGAAGCTCGCGTGATGGCCAGAGCCGCCGCAGCCCGCGCGGGCGAGAGTGGAACCGCCTTTGCCGGGCAAGCAGGCGGATCTGCAGCTTCCCTCCCTCGATTTCGCTGTGCGGGCAGCTGCATCCGCATTTGCAGCTCTGCAGGGTGGCCCGAGCTTCATCGAACAAGGAGCAAGAGGCGGGGTCCACGGCCCAAGGGATAAGCTCGGTGCGGCTATCAAACTCGGGATAAGAACAGCGTGCTGACCACATGAGTCTGTTCTATTCATTTTTCTTTTTAGGATGTGGGACCCACTTCTATCCCAAGCCCAAACCCAACATATGCCAAACAATAGATTATGTTTGAAACGCTATATCTAATTCATAGCCCACCAATTCATATCACATCATATATTCATAACTATTGTTTATTTCTTCTTTATATGGACAACTCCTAACCTGTTTGATCTATTGTCAAACTATACTAAATTTTTTCTGCCAATATGTAGGTTGATCGATTTGGCCTCCTTAAATCATTTAGGTTACAAATTATGCTTCAATTTTTTTCTATTAGTTTTGGTGATTAATTGTTATAAACTTATAACATTATTTTGTATGATAATATGGTACAAATATTATGACTATTTTATTTTACTAATAAAGTATTTGCAAAATGTCTCTCACATCCTGCAGCAACGCGCGGGGAATCACCTAGTAATATTATTACAAAGCAAACCACAACGCTCGCCTTAAAGCAGAATTTCTAGGTTACATCATGACACAGCAGAAAATCCAAAAATTAAAATCGACAAGGCCACAAACACGAACAAGGAAGGTATTTCAAGAGCTACAGTAGATCGCAGTCGCACACGTAGGAACCAAACCGTTTTCCCCATCCGTCGTCACAAATTCACAATCACGTACTTAATTATTCTCACATCGCTCGCAGCTGCATATTAATTGTTCCAATCAACGAGATCGATCGAGCTAGCGTTCTCGTCAAGCCCCCTTGAGCTTGGCGATGAAGTCATGCATGTTCCTGTAGCTCGTGCCGCCCTCGGCGACGGCCTTGGCCGCCTCCTGGCGCGCCACCGCCACGCTCGCCCTCAGCCCCTCGTCCGCCATGACCTCCCTCACCTTGGCGGCGATCTCCTCCCCGGCCACCAGCCTCTCCTCCCCGTCCCATCCCCAGTCCTCCGCCCACGCCCCGATGCCCGCGGCCACCGCCGCCATGGCGTTCACGCGGTGGTCGCCCAGCTGCGGCCACACCAGCACCGGCACGCCGGCGGACGACGCCTCCAGCGCCGAGTTCCACCCGCCGTGGCTCAGGAACACCCCCACCGCCGGGTGCCGCAGCAGCGCCTCCTGCTCCACCCACCCCTTCGTCACCACGCCGCGCCCCCGCACCCGCTCCAGGAACCCCTCGCCGAGCAAGTCCGACAGCTCGGCGTCGTCCTCCCTGTCCACCTTCGTCGTCTTGAGCACCCACAGGAACGGGTACCCGCTGGCCTCCAGCCCGGCGGCGATCTCCCGGATCTGGTCCAGCCTCGCCGCGCTGCGGTTGCCGAACGCCACGTACACCACCGACCGCGCCGGCTGCTGCGCTAGCCACTTGTCGACTGAGTCATCTCCTGTCGTCCCGGCCGCCGCCTTGCCGCCTTTGGCGGCGGCGTGCGGCTTGAGCGGGCCGATGGTGTACACCGGCGGGTACCCGGGGACGATCATGCCGCATCTCAGGGCGGCGAGCGGCGCCGGTTCGACGGCGTCGAACGTGTTGACGAGGACGCCGTCGGCCTTGGTGATCTCGCGGCCGTTGTCGATGAACTGCCTCGTGAAGAGCTTGTTCACGTCGAGCAGCGGCGGCGGGAGGGAGGACCGCGGGACGCGGAACACGCCGGGGATGTCGACGTCGCCGACGGCGCCGCCCTTGAGGCCGTCGAGGTAGGCGGGGTAGTGGGCGTTGAGCGAGAGCATGGTGGCGGCGGTCGGGAAGAGGACGTGGCACGGGACGCGGAGCTCCTTGGCGATGGGGACGACGCAGGAGGTGAGGGTGATGTCGGTGATAATGGCCGTGACGGGCGGCTCGGCGCCGGTGACGATGGGGACGAGCTGGTGGACGGAGCGGCGCAGGGCCTCCCAGCGGAGGAAGAAGGGGTCCTCGCTCGCGAGCGCGGCGTCGTCGTCGTCGTCCAGCGGCAGGAGGTGCATGTCGACGCGGCGGACGCCGGGGTAGTCGGCGAAGAGGCCGTTGAAGTAGTCGGTCTCGGCGGCGGAGACGGTCGGGAGGACGGTGACGACGGAGACGTCGATGCCCTGGCTCGAGAAGCCGGCGATGACGCGGAACACGGGGGTCAGGTGGCCTATGCCGGCGCTCGGGATGAACAGGACGTGTGGCGTGGCAGCGGCGCCGCCGCCGTCGAGCTCTGCGGGGCTCTGCACTGCCGCCGGCGGGGCCATGAATGATAGGGCACTTGGTGTGTCGCGGTTGTGAGTGACGAGTACTGAAGAGTGCTACGTGATCGAGGAATGACTCTAATGAGTGGTACGTGATCGAGGAATGACTAGCTGGTCCCCTTTTATAGCAGGTCCGTTCCTATGGATGTTTTTCCTCACGTACTTGACGTGATCAACCGGGTGATGATTGCACACCAGTGTACATCACTGGATTTACGAGCTCGACTGGAGTATCGGAGCAAGTGGGATAAACGCATTATTAGGTCATGCATGGGGCCGGGGTTGTACTATGGAAAACGAACGTGGTAGCTGGTACCTACTACAAATTTCGGCCAAGTTGCAAGCGTGAGTAACAACTAGGCCACGTGATATAAAACAAAATGAAATTAAGAGATCAAGAATTCAATATGCACTATTTTGGGCCCAAATTTTTAGTAATGTGTGGTGCTAGCTTATATAGTTATACATACAAGTTTCACTAAATAATGATTTTGATGATTGTATGACAACATGTCCAATAATATGACTAATAAGAATATTTTTTGTTAGTATATAATAACTGACTATCATGAATGCAAATAAGTGACAAACTTGAGTTATTGAACAGTTTGTTACTTTTCTGTTTTAAGAAACCTAGAATTGGTTTTGGTGTTTTGGTTCGAGACTTGGGACAGCTATATGTATCAATTCATACAGAGGTTGGAATATTAATACATATTCCCTTTTCTAAAAGAAAAAATCTGTCAATGGCCAAGTAGCCGGGTTAATTTGTGGCCAACTGAAACAGTCTGAGATGAGCCCCCATAACGGCCGTGTGACCCTGCACCCCGCGGGTAGTTGGTGTGCCGTCTTGGGCTCCCTCCAGCAGAGTGGGCAGACCATATTTCGCGACCATGCTCTTTGGTGGAAACGTTGACAAACTTGATGAGTGATTGAACACCTAATATATGAAAAATTATTAAGTGGAAATGTTGAAGATCTTAGAAGATCAAGAGCTGACACAAGACATCCAATAGAAAAGAACATGGATAAAAGATCAAGAAAATCTGATTTTGTAAGCATAAGAGTTGTAAGGTGGGGCCAAGAGCTAGTGAGTTTGAAGTTGAGCTTAGTGGACCCTTTGGTGGTCCATCGGATACCACCACTATACATTGAGTCCATGGGAGAACAAGTTCACAACACACATCGGACGCTCAGGTAATGCTCATGTTGATGAGCAGCAGACTTCACTGAACTTACGGCAACTCTAGCATTCATCCATAATATTATTCCAAATAAGTAGATCATGGCACTACCGGAGAAACTCGTATTTGCACCGGTTGGGTTTTCCAACTGGTGCTACTCCTCCGGTGCATCCTTTAGCAACGGGTTCTATTTACGAACCGGTGCTAAAGGCCTTTAGCCCCGGGTCGTAACACCACCCGGTGCTAAAGGAGGGGGACCGTTTAGCCCCGGGTCGTAACACCAACCGGTGCTAATGGGTCCCCGGGGGCACCCCAATTTTACGCCCGGTGCTAATATTGTATTAGCACCGGTTCTTGAGTGCACCAAGGCATATAGGCGGGGCGGATGATGAATTTTCTGGTAGTGTGGAGATATCCCAATATTTTTTGCACGTATCGATATTTATTTTGTATTTATTGAGAGAGTTGCTTTTGTAGTTCCTTAGTATATCCCAATCTAACTACTCTATTGGAGAGCTCCAACACCACCTTGATTTGGAAAGAGTTGTGATGAATTATTGTTTTGTCCCTATAGTTTTACTGGGAAAAGGGAAAGGTGTTGGGTTCTGCTGGAATAATATTTTTTTTATCAACTCTCCCAATTTTGTAATTGGATTAGTAAATGAGATCTACTGGAGATACTCTTATGTTGTAGAGGCACATGAAGACAAAGCTAAGTGTTCACCATATATGGCATGCATCAGAGCATCGAGTGACTTACCAGGGGGCAATGGTTAGTTGGTTAGCATGCACGGAATGTTCAATGATCAGCATTTTTGGAGAACCAAAGCATCTTGCAGGTGATGTCATTTTCAGCATCCCAAGTCGCATGTAGTTTTTCAAGCTGAGGCTATGTGTGCCTTTGGTTGGGCTTTCAACCTCCTTTTGCTTCCAAAAAAAACAAAAGCGCAACTAAAGGGGTCGGCTGTCAACCAAAGTCACAGCCCAAAACAGCTTTTACCTAGTACAAGATTGAAAGCAGCTCAGATCCTGCTTTCACCTTCCTTTAGGTCATAAAATTACCCACCATGCCACTAGCCATGTAAAATACAGTTCGCTTCGTTCCTTTTTTTTTCCGTCGATCCCAGCCCCGCCCCCGCCTCTGCCGCCCCGCCGTGCCTCCCACCGTAGCGCCCTGTGATGGCCGTTCCACGCTTGGCCCCGAAGCAGCGTTGCAGGACACGGTGGTGCCGCCCATTCAGTCCGTCGTGGGCGCGCCGCTTGCTGGGCCCGGAGTGGACGTGCTGCCACCGCCGCAGCAAGCTCTTAGGGTCGGGGAGTTGCGGGTGACCGGCGACATGGCCGCCCGGGACTTGGACGCCATGCCGCTGCTGAAGAGGAAGCGCGCGGCGGGGCCGCACCCATGGCTCGACGTCAACTGGGTCCCTACACCCGCCACGAAGATCCGCCGACTCGTACGTGCCTGCATCCCTCTCTCGTGCTCTCCTTCGTTCCACCCGGTGAGGTTGATAACACGTGCGTTTGTTGCCTGCACAGGACTTCGAGGTGCCGCACATCAAGCTGTAGGATCTAGGATTACCGACTAGAGGGGATGGGGGGTGAATAGGCGGTTTCAAACTTCAATCACAACAATAGAGAAATTTAATTAGAACCACAAGGTGAATTAAATTCCTAGCTATTCTAAGCCTATGTTGAGGGGTTTGCAACCTAGGATGACAAGGTATAATTCAAGTTCTATGTAAAAAAACTTGCTCAAAGTAAATACTCAAGATAAGAACAAGAATCAAACCCCAAGCAAGAGACACAAATTTATCCCGTGGTACCGATGACTTGTCGGTCACCCCTAGTCCACGTTGAGATGGATTCAATGTTCAACCGCATCTCTATCAAGACTCCGCTTGATCTCTAAGCCGGTTAGAACCAAAGAACTGCTCCAAATCTCGATTCCACTAGAGTTGCTCTTCACCACTCCGGCGAGGTGAGCACAATGACCTCTCACACCAAACTTCCACGACAACATCACAATCTTCTTGAAGTGCTCGATGGAATCACGAGCTCCAAGCCGACCTCCAAGAGTAACAAATCAACCACGAGCTCAATGAAATCCTAGTGCCACAATAATCAAATCCTTGATGCAATGCACTAGAAGCTCTCAATCTCACAAAGAAATGCAATCTCAAAGCAAGTGAATGAGAGAGAGGAGAACAAAGGCTCTAGAATGTGTATCAAGGTTTCCAAAGTGCCAAGAGAGCTCACAAGCCTGCAGGGTGTGAGTATTTATAGCCTCCTCCTCAAAACTAGCCGTTGTGTGAAAACACAGTTAAAAAACGTGCACCGCGGACTGTCAAGTTCTTTGTGAGTCTTTCCACTTCTTGCTTGAGTTCTTCATTTTCTTGTGCAATGAGGTTATCACACGACTCTACACACACTTCATCATACCAAGATCGTTTTGCTTGAGAGCAACAAAGGTTAGCACATGATAAATTGTATTGAGTTTGAGAACATGTGCATATGTGAGGTTGAGGTTCAAATAATGTTATTGATGTTACCACAACCTCATGAGCTATTTCTAGTGAAGCATATGATTCTACAAGCTCTTCATGAGAACACAAGAGTTCTTCATGTTTCACTTGTAGAATCTCATGCTTACTAGATAGCAAACCTAGTTGTTGCTTAAGCACTTGATTTTCTTTTTCAAGAGAAGCAACACATGTGAGTGAATCTATAGCATGAGTATAATCATCGACCACGGGATCATACTTACAAACCAAGGAGAGGTTGATGAGTTTGACTTTCTCAAGCTCTTCGGAGAGAGCTTGGATAGTCGCATCTTTTGCGTCCTCGTCCTTCTTGTTGCCTTCGGCCATGAAGCACTGAGACACCTCATCAAGGGAGGATGTCACTGCTTTTGAGCTTGATATTTTGCTTGCGCAGCGTCGACCACCTTTCTTGCTGCCAACTGCTCCTCTTCTGCCCAAACCGGTCAGACCGGTTTTGGAAACCGGTTGGACCGGTTGGCAGTGAGGTGGCAGCTGAGCCATCTTGCTCTTGTGGATCCGCGGTAGTGGTCACATGAGGCTTGGTGCATGTTCTTGCTGATGTAGAGCACTCCTCATGAGACGTGGCTCGTGTTTGCACTTGGTTGTCGCTTTTGATGTTGGCATATAATTTCTCAATTCGAGCCCAAATGAGATGAGCATCGAATAGAGTTGCTTCATCTTCTAGGATCATTTCTCTAACTTCATTGCTCACAACATTAAATAAGAAGTTAGCGACACGAGCGTTAAGTTGAAAGCAATTCATCTCATCTTCGGTTGGATTGGACACATTCCAATCAACACTAGGACGATCAATGCCTTCAACTACAACCTGCTCAAGGATAGGACTCATTGCCCTAAGATCATTAAGTACATGAGCGGACCAAGTGGAATAATTTGAACCGTCACTAGCTAGTGGCTCATAGGTTACCTCAACCAATGTCGACATCTTTCCTCACGGCGGTTAAGCTTGGATGTGAGGCCAAGCTCTGATACCAATTGAAAGGACCTTGATGTCACCTAGAGGGGGGTGAATAGGTGAATCTGCACTTGATAAAAACTTTTTCCACTGTTAGTACCGAAACCGGTCAGACCAGTTTCCAAAACCGGTCAGACCAGTTTCTACGGTTTTGCACGGGAACTCAAATTAAATAGAAAATCGGTCAGACCAGTTTACCAAACCGGTCAGACCGGTTTGGGGCACAATCACACAATTATGCAAATATCCCCTCTACGAGTTCTAGCACAATCGAAACTTGTTGTGTAGCTCCTGTAGATGATTTCTAGCAAGGTAACTCGGTCCCTGCACACAAGTAGAGCACAACCAAGTAGATCGAAGTGGAAGCCAATATAAATGCTAGAATTGAACTTGTGAGGCAAACCAATAGAGAGACACAATGATTTGTTTCCCAAAGTTCGGATTCACCAATGCCACAAAGACCGTCACAATGACAAGGTGAACCCTACTCTCCGTTGAGGGCCTACGAAAGGCGGGCTTATCCCCTCCAAGCCACTTTCCTCGGTTCCACTAGCTTTTTGCCCTTTTCCACGAAGGAGGCAAGGCCGGCCTGCACAAACGATCCGCGGCTTACCACAAACATGGTAGCTCATCGGCGACGCCTAGCCATCTATGAGGCTTCACCTCCAAGAGTAACAAATGCTTCAATGGTTGCTAGACTTCACCTAAAGTGCTCAAGCTATGGATTCACTCTTTGCTGTTGCAATTAGCTTTATCAAGCTGTCTCTAGCTCACACACAATATCTCCCTCAACCAAAATCCAAAGATATGAACAAATCAATCAACTCTTACAAAGAGAGGTTTGGGTAGAGCTCGCTAGTGCTTGGGAAGGCTTGGGACGCACAAAGGAAGTCAAGGAACCAGCAGCCCTCAAAGGAGAGGGCCAAGGAGTATAAATACCCCAACATTCCAAACAAGCTGTAATAGCCGTTGGAAACCGGTCAGACCGGTTTTCAAACCAAAGTAGCCATTGGGCCGCCAGATGCCAAACCGGTCAGACCGGTTTCCCAAACCGGCTAGACCGGTTTGGGTCGAGGCACCATACTAAGTCCCCAAGGTGTTTCTCTCTCAAGGCTATCTCTCAAGGGTTGATCTAAGAGCACTTTTGGTGTTGTCAATCAACTAATTTGCATCCCTCTTGATAGTACGGCATTCCTAAACTCAAGAAAATAAATAGCTAGTTTTAGAAATTTCATATAAAACTTAGTTTAGCTATGATGCCATACATGATCATTCTCACTTTGAGGGCTTCAACATTCTTTTCTTGCTTGAGCAAATCCAATCTTGAGCTAGGCTTAGAATTTCCAAGTGTATGGACCAATTCATAAGCCATTCCAATATGTGGATCTAAAAGAATTAGATGCATCGCATAGCTTCACTCGTAAGGCTTGATTAGTGCATAGAGACTAAACCATGATGCTAGTCTTCACCCTAGCAAAGTTCCTCGGCTAAAAGACCAACTTGCCCTTCTCTTTGCTTGGTACCTGGACACTCCCATATAGCTATCTAGCTCAATCCCTTTCACCATATCTAGCCACATTGAGATCCACTTTGCATTGCATCATCATGAACACCACATTGAAATCCATGTCTTCAATTAGCTTGAGTTAGCTTGAAATATCTTCAATATTGTCTTGTATGTTATCTTTGGTGAATAACTTGTCCATAAGCTTCCATGCGCATGAGACCACATGTTTACCATAGTAATCATGTCTCAATTTTGATTCTAACCATAGCCATGGATCAAGCCCAAAGAAATCCCAATTTCTTCAATTAAATTGTCCCATTAACCTTTGACAAGTATCTTTTAGGTGAGACCAACTAATTATGCATAAGCTCTTGTCTCTTTTGTCACTTTTGCTCACTTGTCATTATTCATCTTTTGATATCATGGGATTACCATCACTTGTTTGCTTTTATGTCATTTGTACCAACAATGAGCTCTCATTCTTCAACAAGTATGTTTAATGATTATCCATAAGAATAAAACCCTGCCTGCTCATATTCTTAAACAAACAAGTTAAATTACAAATCATTTTGTCATCCAAAATCACCAAAACAATTAAGTGCCTAGATGCACTTTCAAAGGCGTAGCTGATCATGATGATATAGTAGTCGTGGTCGATGTAGTGGTCGTCATCAATGTTGCCGCACATAGCCGAAGGTGCAAAAAATGTGCATAAGTTATAAAGATAGAGTTGTAATCATAGATTAAGCACCTTGCATATACCAGAGGATGCCATTGAGGAATACTTGTATATGCCAGAGGAGGCCGTCGTGGGTGTCTTGCATGTGTCAGAGGACGAGTCTTGCATACATCAGAGGGCGATTGGGTCTTGCATATGTCAGAAGATGGTTGCGTCTTGCATACGTCAGAGGCTCATGTGGTTGCTGACGAAGTCGATGAAGCGTCTTGCACAACTGCTTACTAGAGGGGACGTGAGATGTCCATCTTGTGGATGAAGTGGCGGCACCGTGTTGATGCAGACCATGTTGACAAATACCTTAGCGATGTCATGGATGAGAAAAAAAAACTAACCTAATTCTATATTATATGATATTTTGGAGGCTAGCTATCTACGCCCTGTTCGTTTGGCTGGTGGCTGGTGCCTGGCGCTGGTTTTTGCTGAGAGAAAAACACTGCTGGCAGGTTGGTGGCTGGTGGCTGGCACTGGTTTTCGCTGAGAGAAAAACATTGTTGGCTCGCTAGAAACAATCCAAACGAACAGGGCGCTAATTGATGTGGCGCCCCAGGGAGACTAGAGATTTGTCTCCCCAGGGCGGCGCGAGCGGAAGAACGAGTATGTCCCAAGAATTGAGCGATGTTAGTCTTATGGCTACTAAGTTCTATAGCAAGCATCCCCTCAAGAATCCCAACCTGTGAGATTCCAAAAACTAAACGCAAAAAAGGCAGCAACTACCACCTAGTTACCATCCCTAGACACAAAAGCAGCCAAGCATAGCTTGCCTTGCCCACGCTAATCTCAATTAGCATTTACACCCGGAGAGTCTAGCATGAAGCCTGGGTGTAGCGCCTCCCAATCCTTGGTCTTGGGCTTTGTTGCATGTAGCTGCTACACTCACTCGCCAACCTTGACCAGCTCAGAGTTGTCCTGCCTCTCAATGATTGAATAGATCCTATACCTGAGCAAGTTATTTCTATTCGTAGGGTGTAGCAGAAGCCAGATAGCTACTAAAAGAATCATTCATCGATGAAACAGGATCTCCGTGATGAGTGGCCAAACCATTGGCCATAACATCATTTGGGAAGTACTTTGGATTGCCGAATCGCTGTCATGGCATGGACATGAAATCTTTAGCCGGTTGTGCGTGTGGCACATAGTTTACATCATGAACGGTATGAGGAAGAGGCATTCTGTTGCTTCTATAATGCCTTGGCGAATTTGGCATCACGGGTGAATGTATTTGTTGGATTGGTGGTGATAGCTGCTAAAAGAATCATTCACCGATGAAACAGGATCACCGTGACGAATGGCCAAACCGTTGGCCATAACATCGTTTGGGAAGTACTTTGGATGGCTGAATCATTGTCATGGCATGGACATGCATGAAATCTTTAGCAGGTTGTGCATGTGCCACATAGTTTACATCACGATGAACGATATGAGGAAGATGCATCATGTTCCCACCCATCCTTCCTCTGTTGCTTCTATAATTCCTTGGCGAATTTGGCATCATGGGTGAATGTATTTGTTGGATTGGTAGTGAAGGAAACATGTTTGTCCTCCATTTGTCATTGAGCCCCATGGGTGGATACATAAATCCATGTCTCAGAGGACCTTGAGGGAGATGTTTACTTGGATGGACAAAGTATACTTGTGGATAACCAGTGGGAATCATAGTGTTTGCAGGTCTAACCATTCCAGCAAGCTGATCAAAATGTTGCTGCAGTTTGGCTCATCTCTCCTCTTTCCTTTGATAAGTAGCAACATACAATGGGTTTCCATAAAACATAACACCACGTATGCTGATTCTCAAAAAAAAAAACACCACGTATGCTGCTTATATCTTTGCCTCCTCTGGTGTACAGAAACATACAAACCCAAAGCCTCTGGTAATGCCCTTATCATCACGCATGGACTTTGCTGATGTGATATTACCAAATTCATCGAAATGTGCATGAAGAGCATCATCATCGACTTCATCGTGAATGTTTTCGATATAAACATTTGATTCATTGCTCTTATTTATTATTTCATTTCTTTTCTCCTCGTGTAAGCGCTGCAAATATTGTTTCCTTTCCTCATTCTTTTGAGTTGTTGCCACATATAAACCTTTTGATCCAATTAGCATCCCATGCATTGTCTCTTGTGCTTTAATGGCACTTTCAGGGTTTTGAAAACTGACAAGCCCAAAACCTAGAGATGACCCATCAGGTCTCCTCATAATCTTCACACTAACTATTGGACCAAACTGAGAGAACTTCAACTGGAAAAGTTCCTCTATTATGTCATCATTTAGATGCTTCATGTATAGGTTAGGAAATTTGTCATCATTATTTGCAGATCGTTCACTTTTGTTCACAAAACTAGCAACATGCAATTTCCTATCATTGAAAAGGGAACCATGGAAGTTCTCAATTGCTGCATCTGCTGATTCCTATGATGCAAATTGAATGAAGTCATAGCCTGTACTAGTCACATCCTCATTTTTGGCAACTTTACAAGATAAAACATCCTCGAACTTGGAGAACAAATCTTGGAGGATGGCATTATCAACAGAATCACTAAGGTTCTCAACAAAATTGTTACCGACACCATTTCTACTAGCATCTGGATCTCGATTCGACCACATGACCCTTATCGGCTTATCCAAAACCAAGCCATGGTTTAATTTTTCAAGAGCTGTCACAATGTCAGCTTGAGAAGAGTTATTGATGTTCCGTATCTGAGCGATCTTCTGGTGGCATTGTCGGGGCAGACGTGCATGGACATGACGGTGTCGATTTTGCTGAAGTCGTCGAACAAATGCTGCTCTGCAACGTCCTCATGTAGATCGCTTACATATAGTGTCGGCACGGCCGCGGCAGCCGGCTGCACCTCCTCACTCCCCACTGAAGGGACAATCGTCATGGCCAGAATGGACATGTGCGCGGACGACGCAGCAGGCGCCTCCAACTCTGATGCCGGCATAAGCCGCCTAATAAACTGATAAACTGGACTCGAACTGGAGAGTCGGCGGCGATGAGCGGGCTAGGGCAATGGTAGAGGGAAGGGGTCGTTGGGTTTCGGCACCACGACGGCTCTGATACCATGTAGAAATAATTGATGGAACGACTTGATCCCTAGGGTCGCATGGGATTTTATTATATAGTTCAAGCTCATACATGTCCTATATGATCCGTAGAGTTCTATACTAGAGTTTACTGATATATATGGACCCACTATGTGAAGGACGACGCCAAGTTCATCTTCCTTGGTGCACGTGCACCAGGCTTCAAACGGAAACCTTAAGCTTTTTAGTGGAGCTTTACTTGTGAATTATAGGATTGTTGCAGATTTGACGAAGAGGTGCACCAGGGTGCTCTTGGATCTAGGTTCGCCAGTTTTTAATCAGGCACGATGCATCTTGAAAGCCTAGTTAAACAACCACGTGATGGTGAGTAGCTACCAGCTCCTTGGGCTATGTCACCGTGAACAACACCCTCCAAACTTGAAACTTGAAAGGGAGTTATTAGGAATATGATTTTTTTCCCTAAGTTGAGGAACTTTGCTTATGAGCGGTGGAGTAACTTAGATTGGTATATGAAGAGTAAAGTGAGCCTGTCGCCGTGTTGGACTCAGGATGGTGAATTAGCTTAGGCCATCCCTAACCATCCACCTCAACTAGTGTCCATGGTATTAAATATGGTGCCATGTAAGCAACAAGCCAATGTGGCAAAAAATTGATGAAGAGCGAGACTAAAAGTTGAAGATACCATGTCTCATGCAGGACACCACCTCTTCACGAAAACCAAGTCCAAAAAAAAGATGATAGGCGAAGTAGTGTCTACGTGACATGGCAATTATGGAAATTAATTGAGCTCATTTTGAGCGGATGGATCCATCCCTAGAGGGGAATATTGAGATGGATCCATCCCACTACTCTGCCAACCAAACACTATGAAAAAGAGGATGGATCCGTCCCGTCCCACTTTGTCCTCGAAACCAAACACACTCATAGTTTTTGGGTTGGAACTAGCGTGGCTGATTGATTTGGTAAGTTTGGGATTTTCGAGATCAGTAACAACCATGTAGAAAGAAATGAGTGAAGATGGGAACTCACCAAGGTAAGGTTTGGTTTTTTATGGGTTCGAGGTGGCACAACAAGTGAGCTGATGGCAATTTCGTTGTTAGCTGGGTGATGTCATGTGGGTTGGGCAAAACCGATGTTCCAAGCACGGTTATGGAGGTTGAGGCCGATGCATGCTGCTTTACTCCAAAAGGGGCTGCTGATTCTTGTTGGCGCCTGTCTTACATGTTGGTCGGCTATAGGTATGAGAAGGTCGGTAAAAAGGTAGTTGTGCAAGAGACCATCGGTTATGCTGGTGTCGAATACTTCTTTCGTCCCAAAAAAATAATACAATGATGAATTTTCGGATATTTTTTCCGGGACAGAGAGTATGTCTAGGTCACTAAAATGGACTAAACCAGCTAAATAAGTGCTAATCCCAATCCAATTTACCATGTATTCATCTTACTCTAAAAAGTTGACATGTCACATGAGGAGAACGTGATATAACCTTTTACAATGTATACCTTATCATCGTATTGTTTTCTAAGGAATCACAAACCAACTAATTATTGAATGAACCCAAGTGTGTGTGGTTTTTAAAATTTTGTTTTCATGCACAAGATGTATCTTCACGAAGATACTACTTTCGTCACTCTTTTATTTTTGTTTATGCCAAACAAGGTGGAAATTCGAATCAAAACGGAATCAGACGTGCGGATTAGGCCTTCGTGGTAATTTTTTATGTCAAAACTAAAGTCACTTCTGGGTGTACCATTTTTCGCATGAGGCTGGTCATCACTAAAGGGGGCCACGTTGTCTTAAAAACTACGGTGACCACTGACCACTCATTCAAAGTTCAACCGCAAAAAAACAACGGGTTGGAGTTGATTAATGGCCATGGGTAATGTCTCACTGGCTAAGCAAATGTCATTATTTGTTATGTACACGACACCACTCTCCAGACTCCAGTGCATACGTGATCGAGGTGTTCCGTAAGAAAACAAACAAACAAATCATAAGAACATGGCATCTTTATTCCACCGTTGATCGGCACCAGTCGTGCCTACCGCCTGCGTCGCGGCACCGCCCAACGAACTCCGCCAGGCTCCGGTAGCTCGTGCCGCCCTTCGCAGTCGCCGCCGCCGCCGCGTCGCAGACCGCCGCCGCCTTCTTCGCCACCACCTCATCCTCCATCACGGCCTCGATCTTCTTCGCCACCTCCTCCCCGCTCACCAGCCCTTCCTCCCCCTCCCAGCTCCACTGCTCCTCCCACGCGCCCAGCCCGCCGCGCGCCACCACGCCGGCGTTCACGCGCTGGTCCCCGAACCGCGGCCACGCCAGCACCGGCACGCCGAACGCCGCCGCCTCCGCCACCGAGTTCCACCCGCAGTGGCTCACGAACAGCCCCACGGACCCGTGCCGCAGGATCTCCTCCTGCTCCACCCACCCCTTGGTCACCAGCGCGCGGCCCCGCACCCGCTCCAGGAACCCGTCGCCGAGCATGTCCCCGAGCTCGGCGGCGTCGTCCCTGTCCACGACGGTGCCCTTCACCACCCACAGGAACCGGCGGCCGCTGACCTCCAGCCCCGCCGCGAGCTCCCGCAGCTGCCCCGGCGAGATGGCCTTGCGGCTGCCGAAGCTCACGTACACCACCGACCGCGCCGGCTGCGCGTCGAGCCACCGCATGTAGTCTCTCTCTTTCGCTGCCGACTCCGGCGCTGGGAACCTCACCGGGAGGAGCGGGCCGACGGCGAATACCGGCGGGAAGCCGGGGACCACCGCGCCACCCCGCAGCGCCGCGACGGCCTCCGGCTCGAGGGCGTCGAACGTGTTGACGAGGATGCCGGCGGCGTCCACGAGGCGGCGCCCGTTGGCGACGAACTGCTGGGTGAAGAGGTGCTTCGGGTCGTGCAGCGCCTGTGGGACGGAGGACTTGGGGACGCGGTACACGCCGGGGATATCGACGTCACCGACGCTGTCGCCGGCGGTGTTGGCGTTGGCG
>OAMR01000876.1:245325-255579 GCA_900205405.1 Echinochloa crus-galli | reverse complement strand
AAAATGTTTTCTTCCAATTAATATATATTGTTTTCTTTTTTAAAAACCTTTTGTCACTAGTAGATGCATGCAAGAGCTTTTAGAGCTAAATAAAAACTCACATAAAGCTAAATAAATTTTAAAAACCTTGCCGACTATCAACGAGAATTTGTAAATCTTAATAATATATATCTTTAACTAGATGTCCAATCAATTGATTTTCAGCATTTTTTTGCGTGTTAATTAATTATCGGCTTTGATGTTGGTATAAATGAATTTAGAGACTCGAGTACACGTAACAAGTAGCATGCAAGAGTTTTTAGAGCTAAAAGCATGCTAAAGGCATTGTTCAGCTCCTGTAAAAACTTTTGGCAAGCCGTCAAGTTTCTGTGTCTACGAAGCAGTGTCGCCGATGTCGCCTATAGTCAGGTCACTTCACGTTTTTGCAGGCGAGAAGCCGCGCAGCGCAGGACACGATATGGCCTCACGCGGAAGCCCATCGAATGAAACATGGCCGCTGACTAGTTTTCACTCAGAACGAGACACATATTGGGTCAGGTCCTCGCGTATTACACCTATGTGTGTCTAGTATACATACGTATACCGGGGCCCTTGTTTTTCGGGGGCCCGGGGCGGTCGCCCCGCTCGCCCCGCCCCAGGGCCGGCCCTGCGGATACCTGCTCCCGGCGAGGGGGTGGTAGTTGCAGCGGTCGCTGTGCAGATAGGAGTAGCTCTGTAGGGGGTGGTGCTGACCCGTGCAGATAGGGGTGGCCCTATGGGTCACTAATAATGTGGTGCGTCACCGAATCTGCACCGCATGATGCAACAACCACGGTGGCCGATATGTCGCTCTGCCGGCCTCCCATTTTTCCGCGGCTGGCCGAGCAGTTGAAAGAGACATGGCAGCGGTTGATCAGAATATATATGATCTATGCGTGTGCTCATGGGGAATCTTATTTTATTACTTGTTTCGTTGAGACTTTTACGTTATTTTTCAAGATAAGTATTAGAAAACATACAAATCTTATAAAATTCTCACAAGATCATAAACATCGCTCTAGCAATATGATACACCATAATCACCATCGATAATAATAGATTCTAAAAAATTACCCAATCACTATCATTATGAAAAGACAAAAATGTACCATGATAAAAATAATAACAAAAGTGTACTACAATCGACAACTAAGTACATATCTATATGATAAGAGTATTATGCTATGATATTATACATATTAGAGATATAATAGGGTAAGCAATTTTGTATGCAGAAAGCGATGAGATGCTAAATTACATGTAAAATAGCTTAAACTAAAGATTTAATTTGACACATGTCATACACATATACAAGTACGATACAAAGGGAAAGAACTACAGATGTGAATAAAATATGTACCTAAAAGAATAAAGAAAGATGCGTACATCATACGAGTATTATATTATTAGAATATTTTTCAAATTGGATAATGAGAAAAGTTCATTTTACAACCTTACATTATCACAGAAGTCTGGTTTTCAACCTTCTGTTATAAAACTAGACATTATAGGCCATATAACTTTCAAAACCATGCAAATTGGACCTTTGGCTGGTTTCAGAGGTGGTTTTCGATTTCTTAAAAAAATTAAGAAATGGTGTAATTTTTGAAAAATCATGACTAATTCAATTTATATTCCATAAAAATTCTAAAAATGTAACATATATGTTGGTGATCTGTTGGGGGTAATTTGAATTTTATATACTGTTGTTCCTCATTTTTTGCTGCTTCTAGTTATACTTATCATTTATTTAAATTATTGTTTTGCAATAGAGCACCAACATACAGTTACATTTTTAGAATTTTTGTAGGGTCAGTTTGATAATTTTTGTATTTGAAATAAATTAGTTTTGTATTTTTAAGATTCAACTATTTCTTAAAAGAATCTAGAAAATCATAAACCACCATGGAAGCCACCCAGATGTCCTAATTTGCACGGTTTCGGTAGTTGGATGGCCTATGATGTCCGGTTTTATAGTAGATGGTCGAAAATCAGTCTTTTATGATGGTTGGAGGGTGTAAATGAGACTTTTCCCTTATATAGAGGGTAAGCAACTCTGATAATAACTATGGCCCCAATTCCTTCATGATTTTTTTTATTTATATAGCTCTTTCTAGCTCATGTGGGAGCACGGCTTGATGGATTAGTCTTACCAATTTTTTAGTGCCAAGTTTTGCAAAATAAAGTAAGTGTTCGGTAAAACATAGAAACAAATGGCCAAGGGAAGAGGAGATCCATAGGAAATGAGAAGCGCCAGTACAGGACCAAAGCTGGCAGCATGTGCTGTTTTCTTATTGAAGGCGTTGTTTTTAGAGAGCCTTTTTCGTATTACATATGCTGCTTTGTTGGCGTCTAAAACTGAATATTAAGTCGTATGGATAGTCTGTTTTGACATAATTTTTATGTCTTTTTTATTTTTTTTAGGCTATGCAGAGCCCGATAATGATCTTAGTGTATTTATATCTTCTCGATATAATCGGCTAAGATTAATAAAGTTTATCTTATCGGAAAAAAACTAGTAACGCATAGCAAATGTTACCTGGATCACAGAATACAACCCACACGCCTGATACACAAATGGCTATGCCTGCTGAAATTGTTGCACGCCGTGCCATTTTGCCAGCAAGCAATTGACGAAGCAACACAGCAGCGTGGCGGCCGGCGCTCCGGCGGAGGAGGACGACGACCGGCGGCCAGCTAGGCAGTTGCCGGAGGGCCGGCGGCACTGCCGGCGACGGCGAGAGCTTGGCGTAGTCGAAGCAACGCCTGCTCATGGGTTGAGGCCGGTGGCGTACGTAGCTACTGTAGAATGGTGGCTCCGCTATCCGCTTGGCTCTTGCTGGTAGCTGTAGCTAACTGATAAGATGGGGGAGGCGCATCGCGATGTCCGCCACAGGATACAACTACCACGGGCAGTCTCAGCCAATAATAAACGTTGCATGTTTCGCGCGTGCTTTGATGTTTACGTTGGATAGCAGCCGACCTTAAGATATCAGAAGGCTTGAGGGATATGCATGCAGAGCAAGTTCAGTACTGTTTGCATCGCCCCTGTTTTGATGATTGGGGCAGAGTTTCAGATGTCCAAACTTCATACACGGAAAGGAACACTGTCGAGAGTAGAAGTAGAAGAACGAGATCAACTAGAAATTACCGCAGCATGGTTTTCAACACAATAGTTTCTTTGTGACGTATACACACAGACACGGCAATAAACTTTGTGACAAGGAACACAACGATATTCAGAAATGCTGATCATTACACACAAGGCCGATCACCAGTATACCGCACGCTTATACAGACTGCCAGACAGAAGAACCCTTGCTTTTCGCTATTATTACTGACAAGAACACTTGCTAACAAGTCTGCCGGCCAAATTATTATAACCAAAGAGTAAGAAAGAACATAAAGCAGCAATACAAATTTGTATGGAACAGTTCACATGACGCGAGGTGTCGCAATTTATGGAAGAACAATATTTATTACGATGCGGGAGGACAATAAGGACTGACTTGACTTTTGTAACATGAGTTTTGGAAGGTGCTCGTCTGCTCGATACGATCAACCTGCGGTCCATGATGTGCATTATTTCCATGTTAGGCGAGGTGCTCTGCTCAAATGTCACCACCTCCAGTTCCGCTTCGTATCCTATATCCAGACGTACGATCCTCAGCTTTTGTAATGCATCCCTGCAGAACACTAGTTTCTCTGCACCGTATGCAGCTTCACAAAGTCCAAGTTGGGCAGCTTGGCCAAGGCATTCGATTTCTTGAGCTTACAATACATCAAGTCAACCTTCACCAAGTTCACATTTACTAACCCTAGCAGGTACCTCATGAAGGTGCCTCTTCAATATGAGCCGTTCAAGAGAGGGTACAGGGTTGTTCGGTCCACTAGCCTGACCCTGGCAATGCAAAAACCGTTCCAAGGCCTGGCTGCTGGTTGAAAACAGAAACAAGTTGCGAAGCCATGGAGGGGTGGTTCTTGAATCTTGATAGAAGGCGCGTTATTCATGGGTTCCTTGTTGGCGCGGCGCTCGAGCTTTTCGACGGACTATTGGGTCTGTTTCTTTGAGCTGCATCATTAGCTTTTTGGCTGTTACCTTTTTGTTATTGGCTTTTGTAACATAATTTTATTGTCTCAGCACAACAAAAGCAAAAAAAAAACCTCTCAATTTGCTTTTCAGTTTTCAGTTCGTTTCCTCAAAAGCTAGCTTTCCAGGTTTTCAAAAACCAGCTCAACAATTATACTGTTTGTTTCAAATTTCTAGCTTCTAGCTGTCAAAAGCCCGGAAAAGCTGAAAGGCTCGGACCCTAAGGCTCATTAGCTTCTTCAACACAGCCATGGGCTCTAGCATATTTGACAATCTCCCATACCGAGCTTGTTTGTCAGCATTAGAATGAGCCAGGCTCTGCCACTAACGATTTCGAGGGACAACACGCAGCTGTTGTTGTTGGGTGGATTCGAGCTCCTTTTTTAAACTAGCTGCTCTGGCGGCATCAGAAAGAAAGCCATCGCAGCCAAGTCGAGGGCGGTGAGGCCGGATGGCGTGCGCACAGATCTGTGCTGTCATAGATCTCGACGGCATCTATCGTAAAGGAAGGCAGCTTGTTGTCAATGAAGCACCTGGCTACCCCTATTAGTAATCTCTGATGTTCTTCCTTTATTCCTTTTCGTACCCATTACTACCGCACTTGTTATGTTTTTTTTGATTTATGGTGTGTTTGTGGTCAGGAATCATAGAGGATGGGAAAGTCATTTCTGTTTTTTAGACATGATGATCTCACGATGTGTTTATCCCTAGTCCTCCCAACTCTTTTGGGGTGCACACAACACTCCACTTAGTTAGCCGATACTTCTTTTTATGCTCATCGCACTGCCAGAAGAATCTGGATCGAAAGTACTCAATCTTCTTAAGTACACCTCTAGGTATCTCGAAAAAAGAGAGCATAAATAGAGGTAAACTACTAAGGACTGAATTAATTAAAACTAGCCTGCCCCCCACTCGATAACATTTTACTTTTCCAGCAACTTAATTTTTTCTGAAATCGTTCCTCTATATGGTGCCAATCTGAGTTTCTGAGTTTGTCATGATGCATGGGAATTTCAAGGTACCTGAATGGCAACGAGCCTACATCACAATCAAAAATCTGTGAAAAATCAGCTTGCCTTTCCCTTGCGGCCCCATAGCAGAACATCTCACTTTTATGAAAGTTAATTTTTAAACCCGACAAATGTTCAAAGGCGCACAACAAAAGCTTTAGGCTTTTTGCTTGTTCTAAATCATTTTCCATGAAGATAATGGTGTCGTCCGCGTATTGCAAAATAGACAGACCATCATCCATCAAGTGTGGGACCACACCTCTAAACTGATCATTCTCTTTCCCGCGAGCAATGAGAATAGCGAGCATGTCCACCATAATATTAAACAAGACAGGTGATAGTGGATCACCTTGCCTGACGCCTTTCTTAGTCTGAAAGTAATGCCCAATGTCATCATTTACTTTAATTGCGACACTACCCATTGTCATTACTTTATGTATCCATTTGCACCACTTAGGTGCAAACCCCTTCATTCGCAAGACTTGTTGGACGAAGGGCCATTTAAATTTATCGTACGCCTTCTCGAAATCAAGTTTCAGCACTACCCCATCTTTCTTTTTCCTATGCATTTCATGAATAGTCTCGTGTAAAATGACCACACCTTCCAAAATGCACCTCCCAGGTAAAAATGCAGTCTGAGTTGGTCGAATTATCTTTTGTGCCACGTATAAAATCCTATTGTTCACTACTTTTGTGAAAATCTTAAAACTCACGTTAAGGAGACAAATGGGTCTGTATTGTTGTATCTTTATTGCTTCCGCCTTTTTCAGTAGCAACGTTATTATCCCAAAATTTAAACTATGAATTGGGAGACAACCACAATGGAATTCCTTAAAAAGGTCCAACAAGTCTGGTTTGATCACTTCCCAAAAAATTGATAAAACTCAGCCGGGAACCCATCTGGTCCTGGCGCCGTATTATGTTTCATCTGAAATATTGCCTCCCTAACCTCTTGTTCAGCGATGTGTTTGGTTAAAGGGACGGGATGATCCGAGCTAAATTATTGGAGGGACCGAGGATTAGGGCTGGACAAAAAACTCATGACTTGATAGCTCGCTCGACTCGGCTCATTAGTGGCTCGGCTCGTTTTAAATTGTTCATGAGCTGAGCCAAGGTTTTAGCTCGGTGTGTTAACGAGCCAGCTCGTGAGCTATAACAAGCCAGAGTCTATAGCCTAGCATGTACTCCCTCCGTCCCAGTATGTAAGCATTTGTAGGGTTCAAATTTTTTGCCAAAATGTAAGCATTCCTACAGATAAGATAAAATGAAATGGGTTGGTAGGGTAGGTGAGAGTTGGTGGGTAATGTAAAATGAGGGGTATAGAGGTCTTTTAACCGTTCTGTTGTTTCTTGAGTTTGAATGCTTGGAATGCTAATATTATGTGACGGAGGGAGTATTTTGTTTGCCTGATTTCCTGATATCTGAATGGTGAATAGTGGTGGTCATGAATAATTTATACTGTCGTGATATCATGTTGTGAACTACTATTGGTTCTATCTGATTTTTGAGCTTAAATATGCATAGAGTAGTTGTATTTTTATTTTAGTGTGCCATAAATAATTTTTTATAAGAAATATATGTGTGCTAACGATAAACGAGCTGGCTCGTGAGCTAATTGAGCCAGCTCGAGCTAGCAAACGAGCCGAGCCGAGCAGCTTACTGGCTTGCTTTCTTAACAAGCCGAGCCAAACTGGCTCGTTACGTTAACGAGCCTGCTCGAGTTAAACCGAGCCGAGCCAAGCCAGCTCGATATCCACCCCTATCGAGGATGGATTAAATATGCCGTTAGCTACCCAGGTCCACACGTCAGCAAAACAGACATGGGCCCATGCATCAGTTGCCCACGGCACCTCGCTCGAATGCTGCACCGCCGTCTACGCGTGCGGCGTGCTAGGCCACCCCGCTGGCCGCCCGCGAGGCAGCCGCCCTGCATCACCGCTCGCACGCCCCGCACCGCCTCCACTTGGTGCGACCACCACCCTGCACCACCGTTCGCCTTCGCCACCCTGCCTCCGCTTGGTGTGGCCGCTGCACACAGTCCAACGCCAAAACCCTAAGCCGAGCTGCCTCCTTCATTCTCTTCTCTTCTTTCCTTGGCAATCAACCGCCCAGAGCCGTCGACCAAAGAAGCAAGTATGTGGAGAAAGAGTGTAACATCCCGCCTCCCCGAGGCCGGGCACGCCTACGCCTGGCTGCTCTATAGGACTGCAAGACTGCCCTCACAGACCAACACCCGTCTTTTCTGCGCACTTTGTCCTCACTCGTGCGCATCCGGGAAGAACTTCCCGGTCGGTCACCCATCCTGAAATTACTCCGGTCCAAGCACGCTTAACCCCGGAGTTCTTTCGAGATGAGCTTCCGGGAGAAAAAGTTGCAACTTGTTGGTATGAGTATTCTTATCAATCCTATTAAGCCCTAGGCTGTGACAATCTCACCCCCTTAGAAGACCGACGCCCTCGTCGATCAACCCCAGACCAGGAACGTCCCCTCCGGCCACGTCCATGTGCCCAGTGCCAGTGCATGTGCCATGCTATGTGACCACTCCGGGCCCACACTCGCCATGCGCACCATGCCTGCGCAACTGCGACCCATGCGCCCGTGAAACCGCGAGAGTCGGCTCTGATACCAATTGTAATGTCCCGCCTCCCCGAGGCCGGGCACGCCTACGCCTGGATGCTCTATAGGACTGCAAGACTGCCCTCACCGACCAACACCCGTCTTTTCTGCGCACTTTGTCCTCACTCGTGCGCACCCGGGAAGAACTTCCCGGTCGTTCTTCCCGGTCGGTCACCCATCCTAAAATTACTCCGGGCCAAGCACGCTTAACCCCAGAGTTCTTTCGAGACGAGCTTCCGAAAAAGAAGATGTAACATATTGGTATGAGTATTCTTATCAATCCTATTAAGCCCTGGGCTGTGACAAAGAGAGAGCGTACGCATGGGGCAGCGTCAAATTTTTACTTCACCAGAATTTTTTGTTTACTGCGCGTGATTTTTTATGGTGGGTGTTTGTCCTTAGCACAAAAAGAGCGACGTTAGCATAAATACAGTAATATTATTTTAAAAATTTGTTAAAAATGAAATGAATCAGTGTGAAAGATATTAATACTCATACATAAGAATATGAATATAGTCTATTACATGTAAAAAATAAACCACGGTAAATCAGTTAATGTTTGGGCATGTTGCTTCACTCGCTCAAAATTTGTATTGAGTTATACGAAAAAGATATAAGTAATGTGTTCATTTATGAACAATGTATAGTCCACACATGGCTGAGAGTTGGGAGTGTGCCGTTTTTAGTGTTGTAAACGATGACTATTTATGATGCAGTTACTATTATTTAATGTTACAGATGCTATTCTTGGATGTTACAAAAGTTTTACATGTTGCGTAGACACAAGATGATGTTGTAGTGGAAGTTTCATCTATATCTTATTTGCGATTTGAGATGCTGTAAAAGAGTATTCTACATGTCCCAATAGTTTGCAAGTCATCTGGCATCCTTTTAGACTAATCCATTTGTTTTATCTGTTTCACTGATATTTTAAAATTTTACAACTATAGTTCTAAAATGGTGTGGTTACAACTTTTACATGTTGCAATAGACAAGCATGGATATTGCAATTTTTATTTATGTGATGGACTCCTAGTGTATGTTGCATGAAACAGGTATCGTGCTGTGGTGGGATTTTTTTATTCTCAAAATCGAGTGATGTTATTATTTTTGTACATATTTTTTAACGTTGCTAATGATGATTTCAAATGTCACAGCAGTTAACTTTTGATGTCGCCTCCCATTAAAGGAACACTGTTGCATAGCAGGCGATCTAAAATATCAGACCAAGTGCAATTCTGTTTGTGCCTCTGTCTTGATGATTGGGGCAGAGTTTCAGATGCCAAACTTCAAACATGGAAAGGAACACTGTCGTGCAGAAGAGAACAAATCTACTACAAATGGCCACCACCATGCCTCAACACAATATATAGTTTCTTTGTGGCATGTACAAAGTGCACACCCTCACGGCAATACTTGAGATGACATCTGACAAAAAGCACACACAGATTCACAATAAAATATATGTTCATTATTACAAACATGGACGAGCAACACCAGCACGCTTATACAGACAGACAGAACAACAGTTGTGACTGAGTTGCAACTTACTGTCACGAGCATGCATGCAGTGCAATGCAGTTAGCAAGTCTGCTGGCTAGATTATTACACACAGAAGAATGCAAGCACAAGATACAACAACACAAATTTATGGAATAGTACACAAGGCATCAAGTACCGCAAATTCAGTGGAGTGACGTTTTTGAAGGAAGAATATTGTTTACGACGATGCGCGGGAACAAGGGCTGATCTGTGGCTGATTGTCGAGGATGACAGTGAGGTTGGGTGGCGGCTAGATGAGCGAGATCAAGAGTGTGAGCTCTCCCCCTGTTCGGAAATGGATTCCGTGGCTTCCGCCTTAGCATCTTCAGAGTTCGGCGTGTGATTGTCCATTTCCTCACGTGACATATCTTGCTTTGCCAATGCAGCTCCAACAATATACCTCTCCTTGAGTTTTGGAAGGTGCTCGATACCAATGATCAACATGGGACCCCAGATGTTTATTATTTCCATGTTAGGTGAGGTCCTCTGCTCAAATATCACCTCCTTCAGTTTCGCTCCGGCATCCAGCATCAGGATCCTCAGCTTTGGGAATGCATCCCTGCGGAACACTAATTTCTCTGCATTGTATGTGTTGACACAAAAATGCGCCAACACACTCGAGATCGATCAAACGCGCAGCACGGCCGTCACAACGGCCAACTCCTGATCACCCGGGGCAAACCGGTCTGACCGGTCTTAAGAACCGGTCTGACCGCTTCTGGCCGGGGGGTCGTGAAGACCTAGAAACCCAAGCTCGGGAGGGACCCCGTCGGAGCTCGAGCTAATCTAGGGTTGCTCTAGGGTCGGCAGGCCACCTAGAACGTCCTTGAACGCCGTAGAGACGAGCAAAGAACAAAATATGGGGGTTGGAAAAGATTAGGGTTTGAGAGATACACAAAAATAAAGATAAAAGTGTTTGATTCGATTGGGAATACCTCAATCGAGAAAAGGAATTATGCCATTTACAATATGCACGAT
>OAMR01000876.1:197435-242766 GCA_900205405.1 Echinochloa crus-galli | reverse complement strand
GCAAGTTTTCCGCTGGTAGACTGATTATATGAAAGTTAGAATTGCAAAGTGTTTTGTTTGTAAATAGCAGCTTTCCTGATACAGAGTGTTTTGAGGCAGAGTCATAATAACTTCCATAGTTCCATAGGTGTTATTAGTTATTAACCATGTTGAAATATATACAATCCAGCAACCCCAATTATTAGTCAAAAACATTCTTCAGGGATGTTAGGCCAGTTGCAGGTAAGTAAGTTTATGTTGAAGGGGATTATATCATTTTGAGAAAAATGACACTTCCTTTCAGAAATGTTGGGTGATGAGCTCAGTAAAGAACATAACTGTTACCACTCACCAAATGTATGGTACCTCGGAAATCACACCTAAACCCTAAAATTTTCATCTGTCAAGTTCAGGCTTGATTCAACTTTTTTTTATCAGTACTGAGAAACAAATTCAAGTTCTTTCTGAGGTGAGAGGAACTTTGTCATTAACTTTTTCCGGCCTTGGGTCTCCAATCACCACGTTCTTTCCCTTAGCTCCATCGGCTTGTGATGGCCGAATCAACACCTTAGTATTCAAATCCAAGGTATGAACAGGGAAAGGAGCCTTATCAACTTGCATTTCAGCTAGCACTAATCGACCTTCATTAAGGGCCGATTGTACCTGTCGTCGAAAAACATTGCAATCGTTGGTCGCATGAGAAAAAGAATTATGCCACTTACAATATGCACGATTTTTCAATTGATCGGCTGGTGGAATTGCATGAGAAAGTTTAACAAAGCCATTCTTAAGCAATTCATCAAAAACACGATCACATTTGGCTACATCAAAAGTAAATTTTTCTTCTTGCCGATTTTTCTGAATCGGCTTCAACGAGGGACAAGAACCAGGTTTACTCTTTGATGACCAAACAAATTCAGCAGCATAAATTTCTTTATCATCGTCCGAACTATCAGAATCATTATCAACAATATGCACATTCGAACGATGAGGTTTAGCAGATTCTTTTGAATTTTTAAACTTAAGCTCTAGACTCATAGCCTTCATTTGCAAGTGATTAATAGTAAGGAAATCAGAACCCTCTAGCTTTTCCTTGAAATGAGACCGTAAGCCCGCAAAAGCTAAATCTGCTAAATCTTTTTCAGAAATAGTTATGTTAAAACATCGGTTCTTAACATCTTTAAATCTTTTGAAGTAATCAAGAACCGATTCCTCTCGGCTTTGCCTAACCGATGTTAAATCAGACAATTTAGCCTCGTTTTCTCCGCTAAAGAAATGATCATGAAATTTACGCTCCAATTGAGTCCAATTTTGAATAGAATTAGGAGCAAGCGAAGAAAACCATGAAAAAGCAGTTCCAGTTAAAGATAATGAGAACAACCGTATACGCAATGGTTCATAAAATGATGCTTCTCCTAATTGCAAGATATATTGACTAATATGTTCCCAAGGAGTTCTATTATCTTCGCCACTGAATTTAATAAAATCAGGAATACGCCAACCATTAGGATAAGCAACTAAATCAAATTCAGGCGGATACGGTTTTTGATATAAGCGTGAATTACCTAATTCAAGCCCGAGTCTTGTTCTAAGTGTATTAGCTATATCTTCTTTAAACTTAGCTAACTCAGCTTGATAGTTCCCATCGCCTCTATTTTGTGGAAAACGGGGAACATTATACATCACATTTTGAGAAGTATTCGGAATCGGCCCGTGAGACGCGCCAGATCCGTGGGGTATACTTCCCACAACCGTAGTGCGTGGAGTAGTGTAAACAGGACCAGAAGCAACCGTACTAGATAAAACCATCGCACCCGGTGCCCCTGCACCCATGGAACCGGTCTGACCGCCAGAGGAGGCCAAACCGGTCTGGCCGGTTCGTAGACCGAACTAGGGTAAGGTGGTCGTCCCGCATAGCAATTCATCGGCATGCCTAAATTAGGATCTAAAACATGTTCTGGCACGCCTGATGAGCTAGGAGTTGAGTTAGGCAATTCATTAAATTCTATATTATTTTTACCCTTATCAGAATTACCCGACATATTAGCAATCAACTCACTACTAGCAGTTTGTGCAGCAAGTAATTTATCATCCATCATGCGAGTAATTTGCTGCATCAAATCAGAGGATTCGCGAGTTACCTTAGGAAGTTCTTCCACCTGATCGTTTGCTAGCTTGAAAGCCGGCATGACGAATTCCTCTACCCTCTTGACAAGGCCACCGCGATCTTTCTTGAAGCCCTTCAGGAATTGCGCCCTGAAGTGTTCCATGCCCTTGCTACTGCTAGCCTCATGATCATTAACCATGATCGGCTTCTTGACTGGAACAGGGGCCGAATCTCCAATGACTATCGGCTTTTTACCCAAGTCTTGCATAGCCACTGGAATATCACCAATTTTTATGAATTTATTGGCTTGGGCTTGCACATCCTCCTTTTTCTTCTTGATACGGTATTCTTGCTTAGGAGGAGCTTGAAAATTTGGTTCAAACCGAAACCGGTCTGACCGATTCATAGAACCGGTCTGACCGCTTTGAAAAGCGGTCATGCGACCTGGTTGATACGAGCTTAATCGGTTATGCACCGAATTTCCAGTAGCACCACCACGACGTTTATGATCTGTAGGACTATTCCAACGTTGTGGTGACCTCTGTCTCTTTTTTCTTGGCCGATCAACTTGAACGGCCTTTGTGTACTTGTTCATGAGCTGCGAAAAAGTAGGTCCTTGCTTCAGAACCTTCCCTTGAATCTTTGGCTCATTGAATTTACAAGTACCCACTTCCGGGCGCTTAGGCTTGAAAGTTCTCGATCGGTCTGGAGACAAACCGGTCTGACCGGTTTGAGAAACCGGTCTGACCGGTTTCGCCTGACTAGCGAACCGATTTTCTTCCAAAGAACTTCCTTGTCCCCCGGGTCTTGATGTATTAATTGTAATTTTCAAAGACTCTTTACCATCAAGAGCCCTCCCAATCATCACTGTTCTAGCCGGAACTTTGTCATTAACTACTTCCGGCCTTGGGTCTCCAATCACCACGTTCTTCCCTTTAGCTCCATCGGCTTGTTCCGGCCGAATCAGCATCTTGGTGTTCACATCCAAGGTATGAACAGGGAAAGGAGCCTTGTCAACTTGCATTTCAGCGAGCACCAATCGACCTTCATTAAGGGCCGATTGTACCTGTCGTCGAAAAACATTGCAATCATTCGTTGCATGAGAAAAAGAATTATGCCACTTACAATATGCACGATTTTTCAATTGATCGGCTGGTGGAATTGCATGAGAAAGTTTAACAAAGCCATTCTTAAGCAATTCATCAAAAACACGATCACATTTGGCTACATCAAAAGTAAATTTTTCTTCTTGCCGATTTTTCTGAATCGGCTTCAATGAAGGACAAGAACCAGGTTTACTTTTTGATGACCAAACAAATTCAGCAGCATAAATTTCTTTATCATCGTCCGAACTATCAGAATCATTATCAATAATATGCACATTCGAACGATGAGGTTTAGCAGATTCTTTTGCATTTTTAAATTTCAATTCTAGACTCATGGCCTTCATTTGCAAGTGATTAATAGTGAGAAAATCAGAACCTTCTAATTTTTCTTTGTAATGAGACCGTAAGCCTACAAAAGCCAAATCTGCTAAATCCTTTTCAGAAACAGTTATATTGAAGCATCGGTTCTTAACATCTTTAAATCTTTTAAAATAATCGAGAACCGATTCTTCTCGGCTTTGCTTAACCGATGTTAAATCAGATAATTTAGCTTCGTTTTCTCCGCTAAAGAAATGATCATGAAATTTACGCTCCAATTGAGTCCAATTTTGAATAGAGTTAGGAGCAAGCGAAGAAAACCATGAAAATATATATGCCCTCGAGGCTCAATGCAATACAGTGCATGATTATACGCAATATAATCTTCTTACATGTACATTCAAACTCTTCCAGTCAAATAATCACATATTACACATTGGATTTACATCAATTTTCCACTATGTACCTCAGCTAGAGTGCCAAACAACCTTTTTTGTCCCATCCAACATGTAAAGTAATGACTTCCATGCATCAAAACCAAAATTTTGAAGAAGAAAAACATTATGGCGTAACAAGATTAATTAGTTTCTATCACCCTATTATGCATAGCTAGTCCTCATCATTCATTCTAGAATAAGACCACAATTAACAAAATGGTCTTTATCACCAGGCTGCACCACAATTACAATGTTGACTTCAGCTCCTAATTTGAAGCGGTCTGACCGCTTTCAGAACCGGTCAGACCGGTTCTGGCAGTACAACCGGTCTGACCGGTTTCTGAAACCGGTGTGACCGGTTCGTTCAGAACCAGAACCTCGGCCTTTGTTCGCATCGGTTTTTGGAGATAGAAATATTTCTTTGCAACCACATAACCAGATGCTTTCTGAGCCAGAGTATTTGCTTTATCATTATCTTCTCTCGGAATATGTCTTATAGTAAATTCATCAAAAGAAGCAATGATATCGAGACATTTATCAAGATATGCATTTAATGAACCATTATAACATTGGCATACCTTTGATACTTGATGTACCACCAGAAGCGAATCACCAAAAGCTTCAACATGTTTTACTCCCATGTCTTGCAAAAATTCCAAGCCAAATAAAAGAGCTTCATATTCACGGCCGTCACAACGGCCAACTCCTGATCACCCGGGGCAAACCGGTCTGACCGGTTCTTAAGACCGGTCTGACCGCTTCTGGTCGGGAGGTCGTGAAGACCTAGAAACTCGAGCTCGGGAGGGACCCCGTCGGAGCTCGAGCTGATCTAGGGTTGCTCTAGGGTCGGCAGGCCACCTAGAACGTCCTTGAACGCCGTAGAGACGAGCAAAGAACAGAATATGGGGGTTGGAAAAGATTAGGGTTTGAGAGATAAAAAAGTAAAGGGTAAACGTGTTTGATTCGATTGGAATCCCTCTCAATCGGCCTTAGCCTTTATATTTATAGGCCGGGGAAGTCTTACCCCTTTCGAATAGGTTACAATATGGGATTAAACTCGGAATCCTAATCCTACTCGAATTACAGAATAAAACCGGTCTGACCGATTTGGCAAACCGGTCAGACCGGTTTGGCCTTCGGCCCAATTTGAGTGTCAACAGTATGCGTCCTTATAAAGTCGAAGTTGGATTAAGTTGGGCAGTTCAGCCAAGTCCCCCAGTTCCTTAAGCCCACAATACCTCAAGTGAACCTTCACCAAGTTCATACATTTACCAATCCAAGCAGGAATCTCCTGAAGACGACCCTTCAATCTAAGCCGCTCAAGAGATGGAAGAGGGGATGTAAGAGAAACAAACATATCTAGCTGCCCAACTTCTTGATATGGCTCCTTAGTACTCACATTAAGTGAACGGAGGGAGGAAAGCTTCTCTGCAGCCTCCCATAATGCCTTGCACTTTTTCTTGGAGGCCCCTCTCCCTCTCACAACTAACTTCTTCAGCTGAGTTAGTTCCCCTAGCTCTTTAATTGTTGTTCTGCTTGTTCGCTTGATATCCACTTTCTCTAGTATCTGTAACTCCTTTAAACATCCCACTCCTTTTGGCACTTTAATGCCAGATGAATAAGACCAACAGCTAGACAAGGCAATGTGCAGGTCAGAAATTGCATAACTCCGGCTTTGGTGATCAGCTAAATTCATCAAAGCTAAGGCACCGGAAACCCACTCCCCAGGTTTATCCAAATAACGATATCCTGGTGCCCTGCTACATCGGAGACTATGTAGATTATGAAGTTTAGTTATTTCAGCCGGTAGGGTTGACACACTTGATTTCCGTAAGTCTAGATTCTGCAAGCCTTGCAGGTTTCCTATGGATCTTGGAATTGCATAAACATTTGAAAAGCTATTAGGAAAATGCAAGTACTTAAAGTGTAGCAGCAATCCAATGTTTGTGATGTCCTGCTGTTCTGCATTGAATCCAGCATATTTAAGATCCAGAACCCTCAGCATCTTGAATTTGGGCGAACAAAGTGAGGCTAGTATTGGCTCAAAAGGTTCAGTGAACATAGTAAAAGATCGAACATGGCTTAAGTCCATGGCAATGTTAAATTTCCTATTGTAGAAGTATGATATATGCCTGATGCTTTGTTTGTATGTAGTGGTGGAACTTGTATGCTTATCAACTAAGAAAACATGGTTCTCCTGGCTAGAGATTGAAACTGCAATATCATGCACGATATCATGAACTCTGCAGGTCTTCACTTTCCCAAGAACATCTAATTTGGATGGTTGAATCATGCTTCGACTGATGAGTTCATAGAAGTAACTCTCAGAAATGTCTTCAAGTGTTCTCCTACCAATAGCATTTGTCACAAACCCTTCAGCTACCCATCTATTCACCAAATGCTTCCGTTCAATCTCAAAATCTTCTGGAAAGATGCTAAGATGCAGAAAGCAAGGCTTCAAATGTGAAGGCAGGTGGTTGTAACTGAGATGAACCACTTGCCTTAGTGCTTCAAGGCTTGGATTGGTTGCAAGCTCGGAAGGGAGTTGATTGTACAGATTTTCCCACTCTTTTATATCCTTATTGGCTAGTAGGCCTCCTATTGTCACTATGGCAAGCGGCAACCCTCCACATTATTAAGTATTTTCTCAACAATTTCCTTGGTCTGATCATCTTTCCTCAAGTCATCCGATCTTTTATTTGTCTTTTTCAAAAACAAGCTTCTAGCATCTTCTTCCTCAAGGATTTTAGGTTGGTGGATCTGTGATGGGGGACTACAATGCTCAGCTAATTTATGATTTCGTGTAGTCACTACTACACAGCTGCCATCCTTACTATTCTCTGGGAAAGCAAGAGATATGCAATTCCAAGCTTCAATGGTCAAAACATCATCTAGAACAATAAGATACTTTTTGTCCACGAATCTTCCACGCAAGTAGTTTGTGAGGTGTTTTACTTCCAGTGCCTGCCCTTGATATTCTTCTAAGAATTCTTTCAATGAGTGGGCCCCAAAGAGTTCTTTGATCATTTCTTTGAGAAGCTCTTTTGGGTCAAATGACAGTGACACTGAAATCCAAGCACGGGTGTCAAACGTGTCACCAAGATCCTTGCTGTCATACACCTTCTTAGTAAGAGTTGTTTTGCCAAGGCCTCCCATACCAACAACAGACACCACTCTTGGACCAGATTTGCGTGTTCCTGGATCCATGAGTACCTTATTTTTTGTTATTAAATCCAGTAGTTTGTCCTTTTGCTTGTCCAATCCAACTATCTGTGTTTCCTCAACATATAGGGCTGTGAGATTCCGAGAGAGGCCCATGTCAACTCTCAAATCACTGGAGGTGGAAGGAGTGAGCTTGATTAAGTTATACCTTTTGTTCCTTTGGCTCACCTCCTGGAATCTTAGTTTGAGAGTGCGTATCTGGACAGCAATGCGATGGCGCGCTCGTAAGCTTAGAAATTGTTGCACGAGGCTCTTGTGCTTGATGAAAACCATTAACTCCTCAAGGCAATCTTCAATGTCATAGGCCAAGTCACGGATTAGCTCCAGATATGCCTTGAGAACTCCAGTGTTCTCAGGCGCCCCATCTGCTGCCCTAAGGAAAGCTTGCATCATCTTTAGCTCGTCGTTGATGAACCTGAAAAATCATATGATTATAATGCTTAATATGTTATATTCATGAGAACTATTATTATTATTTATATTTTCTAATATGCTCCACCGTAAGATAAATAAAATCCTTATGCGTAGGTTTGACAATTATGCTAGCAATTTGAAGGTTAACTATCAGTTAATTATTACCTATTAAAATTATTGTGTCTTACCAATTAGTTCATATAGGTAAAATAAAAGAATCCACAATGAGTATATACTTAATTCACTTAGATATGCATGCGATCTTGAATAGCACTCGGGGTTCTACCAAAAAGGCAATGGCCTAACCATAACAATGGTGTACATCAAAACCAAGACATTCTTAATCTCCACTAAAAAGGACATTCTTAATCAAGTTCTATAATTGAAGACATAATTGTAATTTAAAGTATCAATTTTTTTGCCTTGTTTCCTATGATTCAGTGTAAGAATTATTTCAAATACTTCAATTGTAAACTTAAGTAAAAGACATGTGATTGCTTCATATTATATACAATTTGAAATTTTATTTAAAAATTCATAGTTTTGCCTTGAGTTATTTGTTTTTAACATGTTCAAAATTTTCAAGTTTGTGGTATATCTTTGCACATTTTAATTCATTGGATACAGATAGTGACAATTTTATTCACTGATAAAAAGACCTCTTCCGGCTTATAAGCATGTAATAATTGAGTATCTGATAGTATCTATTAGTTACCACCTATGGGGTAAGAGAAATATCAACTACGAAATGGCACTCATGTTGCCTCTCCGGAGGTAAAAGGAGTACTAAATATCAACCTCCCATGGTTCATGTTTAGGGTAGTTTTAACTATAGGAGCTATCTCGTATATAGCAAGTTACTACCAGCTAAGAGCATCCGGTTTGCTGCAGAACGAGGGGATTGTAAGGCATTTAAGGGTGACCATATACTCAGCACAAGAGGTCTTGTCTTAAGCCAAAACACTTGAGGCCAGCCTCAAGCTTGAGACTCGGTCTCAAGGAATAAACAAATCAGAGTGAGAGAGAGAGAGAGAGAGGAAGCAGAGCTCACGAAAGAGAGAGGGAACAAGGTTCGAGATACAAGCGAGCCCATGGACAGACGACGGTCAGGGCTACGGTTGGTAGACGTGCATGGAAAGCATGGCCATAGATTGAGGAAGACGTGATTTTCTATTTTTTCAAAATTTTAAGCGTCCCCATTTTAACACCGGACTCGACCTCACACATAGTTGGGTGTAGGCCTGATCTTATCCCGTAGTGGGAACCACACTTAAGACCCCATCGCCCCTATACACTCCCAATGCCCTAACTAAAAAAAGGGAACCTTTTAGAGGAATTCATGGCTTGTTTCCATAGGTTTTGGCTCCTTTTCAAACGGATATAGCAGGCTTTAATGATTGAGTTAAAGCCATTTGAAAAGTGTTCCTCAACATGGCTTCTTAGGCCATTCTCAATGGACATAAGCATAATGTCATATTTATGTTTCCAAGGATACCACATAAGCAGAATGTCATTTAATTGTAGTTGAAATACCTCTCTCTCAATGTAAAGTTTCATTATTTATTGTTTCCAAGACTACATACAAGACACAGTACATAAGATTTCACGACCATAAAACTCATTTCTTCTCTCTCTTTATTGATTCTTTGCCGCATCATAAAAAATACTGACATGTCACTATATTTAATACTGATGAAATTGTCATTGAGAATGACCTTAGTGTCAGTGTTGGTAATTTTATGGGCATTTAATGCTTGAGGATGAAGGGGAGGCATGTGAAGCCATTTTTTTCTAATACAGAACATCATTTTATAAGTTAGCATGCAAATTTTGAACTTCAATCAATTTGTACATGAGGAGCCAAAAAAGAGAAATCTCATTGTGGGGAACATTGGACTAATTTAAAGACTAAATTTTATTTAGAAAATTAATAAAATGAATTAATGAGGATAGTAAAATAGACATTTTCCCTTTATTTATTTGTTTGGCACGGAGGGCTTCACAAAATGCACGTGAAGAACCCCTACCAAACAAGCCCATAGTTACCTCTATCTAAATATGTTTTGGTACTAACATGCATACAAGTTGAATAATGAATTATTTTGATTGATCAATGTAAAATGTGCATCATTTTCATATGAATTTGGAATTATAAAATTATCTAAATGTGTAATAACTGGAAATATTTTATATATTCTTTCAAAAAACAAGAAACATATTATATGTGCTCTAGATACGGTAACAAATGACATGTAAATTTCATGTTATTATATAATCAATCTGCAACCTCAAAACTTACATGTTGCAACATCAAACAAATATAATAAAAGCAACTGCTCTCAAACATCTGACCTCAGAGGAAGGATAAAAGTTCTCACCGCAACAAAATGGAAATGTTTTACACAACATCCAACTCAAATCCTTCGCAGAATTGATTGAAACATCTAAGAAGACTTTATGCAACATCAGAAAAAAGTTAACACAACAACTGAAATAAGTGCTTGCAGCAGAGGATGAGAATAAATAACATACCGACACATTCAAAAATAACTATCTCATCGTTAGAAAATAGATGCTGCAACATATGAAAGATCAGCAACAATAAGGGCAAAGAATAGAAGTAAATCTTGCAACATCATAAAAATCATACTACAATAAAAAATATATATATTTGAAACATGAAATATAATTTTTACTAAGTTATGCACAACATCAAAAAAGCATACTGTCCATGGCAACACCGATGGTGTTCATAGGTTCTCTGGCACATGCGCAGGTCAACCATAGTCTTCCCTAGACAGGCACCGGGTGGCCTCCTCGGCCTCTTTCCACATGAGGCGGTAGATGCTGACCTCGAGACATATGAAATCGATGACAAGCAACACTCTGAAGTTGTAAATGAGATCGACAAGGAAGAGAAACATGCCCATCATCGACCACCGGGTTCCAATAGCATGATTAGGTCGGGCGTAGCTCATTGACAAACTCACTGACATGAGTGTTGATATGGGTATTATATTATGGCTCAAATTCTACATGGATTAGACTTGATTAGTGGTGTGCTGCTATGACTTCTAGTACTACTAGGACTTCAGGGTTGAATCCTATTAGGAATAGGATTCCTACTTACATATTATACATGGTGCTTTGGAGAGGACTATATAAATACGGGGTGGAGGCTCTAGGGACCAAGCAAGCCAAAGGCACACAATCCAAGAGTCAAAACAAGGGATCCAAGGCTTGTAACAGGCAATTAGGAGCACCCAAGAGAAATAAGCAAGATAGTTCTACAACACTAGATTCTTGTATAGGATAAGAATCAGAGGGTCCTAGAGGGTCAAGTAGGGCTGTAAGGAGTGACAAGTACTTGTACTGTTATGGAGTTGTGTTTAAAGAATTTGCGATCGGCTTCGCCCAAATCATGCATGTTCTCTTATCATAGTTGCTCCAACATCGTCATCTATCTTGGTATGGTGCAAGTTTATATCCTATTCGCAATATCCTTTCTTGATCCGAGAGTTGCTGCACATAATAGGGGGTATCTCAGATTCTAACACGTGGTATCAGAGCTAAGGTCGGATTGATATGATATTGTGAGAAGGTCAGCAGTACTAGAAATCACAAAATCAAGATGATACCAGGGATGTGAAATCAATGAGAGAAATATCACAGCGAAGGGAATTTCAGCTTATGGTAGTGTGTGGTGACGATGTACTTGGCCAACAAGGGTTGATCGATGCTCTTAAGGGGAACAAACTGCACAAGACAACTGATGAAGAATGAAAGGTTATAGAGCAAAAGTATGTCAAAACAATTCGACTATGTCTCTCCAATGAGGTTAAGTGTTCTGTAATCAAGGAGAATTCAATGAAGAAATTATGGAAGAGGTTAGAAGAATTGGATATGGAAAAGTCACTGACAAATCGGTGGGTGTTCATGTGCCAACTACATTGGTTGTGCATAGAGAAAGGCACACGACTCGTTGGCCATCTATATATCTTCAACAAGCTTGTCACAAAGCTGATTTGTGTAGATGAGAAAATTGAGGAGACCAATAAGGTTGTTATACTAGATTCATCCTTACCACCATCATGGGAGCAGTTGGTAACTAATATTTTCAGTGGAAAAACATTCTCAACTTCAACGAGACGCATACTTATTGGAAGAGGACTTCTTGAAAAAACCACAAGAATCTTCATCCTCGGGTGATCAAGCATTGTTTGTTTCAGGTGGAGCAAGCAAAAGCCAAAAATCACGTGGAGAAGAAAGGCAGAAGCAAGGACAGACGGGCATGCTATCTATGTGATGAGGAGGATCACATGGTAAAGGATTGTCCAAGTTTGAAGACTATGAGAGGAGTGTGCTCGCTGGCAATTGAAGACGAAAGTGATGTACATATCATCAGTCAACCAAATACTGTTCATGAGTGGATATTAGATTCAGAAAGTTACTTCCATATATTTGTGGTCAAGTGCAAGGCTCGAAAGATGGTTGCAAAATCTAACAGCCATAAAGCTGAAGCTGTGAGGAGTTGGAAGAAGGAAGATATAAGTTGGAAGAAGGAAGATATAATGGGACCGACCATGTAGTACCAGTGAGCAGGTGGAGCTCGGAAGCGGTACAAACCACCTGTTCTCTTGTCACAGTTGTTTCAACGCAATCATCTATGGTTTTCTAAAAGATTCATTATTGTTATTCTTGGTATAGTGAAAGCTCTTATCATATTTGTAAAGCTGCTGCCCATAATGGGGTATCATATTCTAATAATCACTAGTAGATAAACTCACATTCATTCACGTATATTAGTACAGGGCACTAAAGACCCGGTATTAAAGGTGGCACAGAGTCATTTTAATACTGGATCCAAATTTGAAAGCCCCTGGAGCTATTTTAGTACTGACTCAAAACACCACCCGGTATGAGAAGTCATATATCAGTACGGGTCCACAAGTCAGTGTCCTGGCCCGATACTGAAATGGCACGACTATTTACTACCGGTCAATAACACTGGTCCGTACTAATGTGACATTTAGTATAAGTCAGTGTCTTGGCCCGGTACTAAATGGGTCTCTACCGATTAATTTAAAAGGAAAACATCTCCCACTTAGTCACATAAGATGAATAGGCGGGATGGTAAGGAAGCAATACGTGAGGCTGGAGATTGTGTGTTGGAATCCTCGCTGCCGCGCATGGGGCTTGCGACGTTGAGTGTGTGGCGAGCCTCTCGGTGGATCAATAAATTCTTTATTTTTTGATGTGACCAACCGATTATCGGATACGACTATTTGGATCCAATGGGCTAAAGTTTAGTCGTTTAAATAAATGACAATTAAAAGTATTAAACATAAACTACTTGTAAAACTAATTATATAAGTCATGACTATTTTCCAAGACGAACCTAAAAGCCTAATTAACCTATAATTAATACATAATTATCACATGTTTACTGTATATTATCTAATCATGAACTAATTAGATTTATTAATAGATTCATTTTACAAATTAGCTCTTGTTTATATAATAGATTTTTAATTAATCTATATTTAATATCTCTAATTAACCACTTACGTTGGATGTAATGTGACTAAAATATTAGACCGGAGATCCAAAGCTCCATGCTCCGGTACTCGTGCCCACGGTCCATCTGCAGCACGTACGCTAGACTCGACGCTTTCCACGGCAGTGGCTGCGGAGGCGCATAGGTTGGGCACTTGGGCGGGGTCTGGGCTGCAAAGCCTGCATGAGTGGAGCGCTGCAGATTTGATATATGGGCAGCGGCGAATGGTAAGAGCAACTCCACCAGACCCTCCATCTCACCTACGCACTACATATGACTGGGTAAAAAAATTTGTTTTTAAAGTAGCATGTGACACCCTATTTACCAACCGGTGCTAAAGGGTCAACCAGGGCACCCAAATTTTGGACCCGGTGTTAATGTTGTATTAGCACCGTATTTTGTGGCGCCGAGGCGTATGAAAAGGACGGATATTGATTTCTCTGGTTGTGACCTCATATCCTAAAATATGTCTCTACAAGAGTCACATCTTCCAGGGAAACATTGATATTATCTATTTCAGGTTAATCCATAGTAAAATATTTCCAAGCAAATCCAATGTGACACATTTTTCACGTTCATATGAAAAAACTTCTTCGTTATCTTGACAGACTTCAACGAATTTTACTCGTATAATAACTAATCCCCTTTGGAATACAAAGGCATTATCACGTATTATACTTCAATCACATAAAATTACAAGGAATAATGAAAAAACACTCAAAATTAGAAAAAAAATCAACAAGCAAACTAGAGGAGTGCTAATCAGTAATAATCACGCGAAGAACATGATAAGTACCAGATATCGTCCTGCACCCCTAGCAGCAGACCCATCTCCTCCCTCGCGGCCGACGAGGCGACGCCTAGCGCGCTGCCCACCAGCGTGGTGGCCATGCCCAGCGCGGTCTCCGCCATGGCGCCGCCCTCCCTGCTTCTTCTTCTCCTTCGCCCTTCCTCCCGTGTTATATATCTGAGTGCCACATGTGCTTACAAGGCAATTGTTGCTTGTATGCAACCGTTTGAAAATGCCATTTGGTACGCTTATATACAACAGGGGACAAACGATTCGAATTCGAGTTTATTTTCCCCATCGGCGTCTCCTTTGCTCGCCCTTCAAGCAAAGCGAGCACTAGCTTCGTCTTAGTTTGCCGTCGATAAACATTCTTTTGAGTCTCCTGCACCTTCGGGCCATGGATGCTTTTCGGAGATCACAAGGCGTCACTGGGGCCTGGGGGCTTCATCTTAATCTTTAGGCTAGCCAGATATGATGCTGCCTTCTCTCGATCAAATTTTGCCTTGAAAAGTTGGTCTCTAAGAGCAAGCAAGGCATGTATTATTAACAATGTTAGCACTTAGCAGCATCAGATACGCATCTTTATTCTGGCTTCTGTTTTTGTCAAATGTATTTACAGATAAAAGCAAAGTTGCCATGCTGATGCTGAGACAAGAGAATAATCATACATTGATTGACATATCTAGGACATGTGGATTGATCCAGGAGCTTTCAAATGGGAAAAGAACTGCTACTAAGCCTGAAGTATTCACAAAGTAACTAAGAAACATACTGATTCATCTAAAACAAAATCCAATCCCTTCGATGGAACTTTTACGCAGTGAACACCTGTTTTTTTTTTTAGGACAGCAGTGAACACCTGTTAAACACGAACTATTGCAAAATCTTGGGCTTCCAGTAGTAGTGGGCCGACTAGCGAAGCCCACGAATTGCATTGTTGGTCTGTATCCAATCCAACCGCAAAGGCTTGGACAGCTTGCCATGTGAACCATAGCAGTTCTTTTCCCATTTGCACTTTTGCGACTATTGCGAGGCTTGGACAGCTTCTGCCAAATCTATAACAACTGTATTTTTATACCCACTAACAACCCACCCAACAATTCTCTGAACTCTCAGCTAGCCACGTCATGCTCCACCGTCCTGCCCCGCGTTGCTGCCGCCGCGCATTGAATCCCCCGACGCTCCTCGCCTGCCCACCACGGCCCCCTCACCTCCCCACTGCGCCACCGCGTCGGAGGCCCCTCGCCTGCCCACCACCGCCTCCTCGCCTGCCACGCACCCGCCGCCACCCCCATAAATCCCGTCCGAAGGCTGGTGGGGCAGAGCAGAGATGGAGCAGAACGAGAGGACCACGCTGCCGATGCCGAGCTGAGGACGCTGCGGACGCCGAGCCGAGGGAGGCGCGGCTGGGAGGGGCGGTCGCCGCACGTGCTCCTCCGCGTCGACGTGATGGGCTACGCGCCGGGGCGCACCGCGGGTGGCTCCGCCCTCGCCGCAGTCGTCGTCCGGATCAGCATCCCGGCCGCACTTTTGGCCGCCTCGCGGCGTCTCCGGCGCCAGCTCGTGGGCGAGACGGCCAAGGTGCGCACCTCCTCGCGCGGCCGTACGCCGGCGAGGCCCAACCGGAGGTCCTCCTCGCGCGGCCACGCGCCGGGCACATCCTCAAATCGAGCTGCGCCTCTCTGCTACGCACGGCACGCCGGCTCCCTCGCTGTCGTGGGTTAACCCGAGCGCCACCGCCCTTCGGGCCCGCCCGATTCGCAGGCGACGAGCCCCATCGTCACAAACGGATGTGAGATCCGCCCAGGACCGCGGGGATGGGGGCGGCGCGTGGAGTCTGAGGGCCGGCGACGGCAGACGAGTGATGGAACCGGTTCTGGGTGTCGCAGGGGAGATATGGCCACGAGGAATCGGCCGGAGGTGGCCATGGGCAACGAATCGAGGCCGGCGACGACGAGGTCGAGCTCAAGCTCCGCGGCTGCTGCGGAGTCTAAAATCCCAACGATTTGGCGGCCCGATTAGGACGACGGAGGGTTCTAGGAGGTCAAGCACGAGGTAGGGAAGCTGCTGGCCGCGGTTCTTTGTTGGAGGGTGGAAGGGAAACGCCGGATTTGACCGGCGCTGGATCTCAGGTCGGAGGAAGAAAAATACGGCGACACTTGTGGACGATCGGTAGAGACGCGTCTTGCTATCTAACAAGGGTAGGAAGGTAAAATCCTATAGCTTTCTATTAAAATCGAATACAATAATTGATTCAATGTCCTCTAGCAAATTACCCACACTTGAGTATTGTGTTCTACCAAAGACAACAATTTTTCGGTGTCGTGCAGCAAAAGACACCTTCTAACGGTGTCCATGAGCCAATAGGAAGGATAAGGCACCGGCAAGCAAAATAATATAGATAAGGCAAAAAAGAAAAAGAAAAAAACATATAGAAGAGGACAGCTGGGGTCCGGGGCTAATTAATGAGTGATTTTTGTTGCAACCTATAAATTTATGTAAAATATCCCGCAGCAACGCGCGGGGAATTCACCTAGTAGAGCAGGCAACTGTGGTCCGCGACTCAGCGTTACGGCCTCGGTTCGTCGGTTTTACCCTGTAGCGCCCACACAATTAGGCCCTGTTTGGATACAAAGTATTTTTACAGTTTTGGAAGAATACTATAGTTTTGTAAAATACTTTGGTTTCGAAAAGTTGTGAGGTGTTTGGACGCTACAGAATTTGTAATTTTTAAAACCATGGTATTGACTAAACTGTTGTCTTTTTGAAGTTTTAGAAACTCCACTCTATACCTCTTTTTTCTAAACCATGGTTTTTCACACTACGGACCCTTAAAGCTACGGTTTTTTAATACTATGATTTTTCAAAACCACAACCTCCAAACAGGGTCTTATTCATTTCACTTTGCTTTGCCCATGCTGGCGTCCCTTTTTCCCTAACGATCTATCATCCACTGGAATGGACGGAGAGAACTTGCACGAGGGCATCTTGGCCCGATCGTCATTCGCTTCTTCTGTTATTGTGAGCTGACCAATTGCTTGCTGCGTTTCCTATCATTCCCATTACCTCAAAGTTTTTCCCTCCTGCTGCATGTTCCATATACATTTATCAGAAACCATACCACAAAAAATATTATTTAATTATAAACTAATTAGATTTAATAGATTCATCTCGTCAATTAGTCCTTGTTTATGTAATAAGTTTTTTAAAGAATTTATATTTAATATTTTTTATTAGCATCCCTATCTTCGATACGACGGGAATAAATTTTAACGTGGATATCCAAACATGCCCCTAACTGCCAGCAAACGAAAGCAAGTCGTCGGTCCATAGCCATCCCCTCCATTTCTTTTTCACATTTGCCGTGCCCGCCGGTTCTTCCATCCAGTCAACTAGTCAAGTCTCAAGTCTCAAGTCGTCTCCCGCCGGACAGAACAGGGCAGGCAGCACAGAGGAGGCTGTCCGTCCGATCATCAAACCCAACAGAGCCGTCGATCCGTTCCACACGGCATTCCAACACTGCGGCAATTACAGTATTATAAACACCTCCACTTCCACCCACCGTGTCAGCTCTCACCTCACAGCTGCCTCAAATTGAGTTACGGTTCATGTCAAAAAAAAATTGAGTTACGGTTTATTTGGTTGACAATCAATATCGCTATTAAATAAGGTCATTTCTCTTTTTAGGATAAAATGATCACCCTAGTTGTCTGGTTGGAGAGGTTGACTAGGTCTTATTTAGATATAAATTTGGGGTGGGAAATTGGGGTTTATGATCACTTTGTAATCATTGCGCCACTGTAGCATTTTGTTTGTATTTATAAAAAATTATCTAAAATTTGATTAATCAGGCTCAAAATGTTCATCTCGCCGAGTACAACAAAACTATGTACTTAGTTTTTATTTCATCTGCATTTAGTACTCTATGCATGTGTCGACATTTTGATGTGTTGGGAATCTTCTTTTTACATAGTGAACTCTAGAGGTAGAATTTTGTATCTAAACAAGGGCAATAAGAGGGTCACAATTTATTTTCTGATGCCGTCCTGTCTCACCTAGCTCTCTATCAAATACATGTAAAAATAATTAAGGTTTCCGTATCCTATCTCGTTACATCCCATCCTCCCATTCAATCGAGAAATTTCAATATTTGCCACCCAATTCGACTGCCTCACTTCTCTTGACATCTAATTCAAGTGATTTCTGAAATTTGACACTCTGCGCTCCAATTTCTTCGATACGAGGGACTCTCACCTATTTCTCCTTTCAGCCTCTGGTAAAAAGACGCTAGTGCACTGGCTCTTCTTCTTCCTTGGTTCGGAGCTCTACAGCGAGGAAGAGGTGGTTGCTGTGACCGAGGAGCAGCACGACGGCGTCGTCGCGGTCGAAGATGCAGTACGAGAAGCGGCACGTGTTGGCCTGCGACACGAAGGAGAGCGTGCACCTGTTCATGCCCAGCAGCGCCCAGGGGCTACGGGTACGCCGGCGACGACGTCGAGCTCGGAGCAGGAGGCGCCGAGCTAGAGCAGCACGCGGGGAGAGGAAAGGGCGAGGGGCAGGCGTGACCGGTGCCGCGTCAGGGGACAGGCGTAACAGGTGGCGCGTCAGGGGCGACGCGCGGAGACGGCCGGCGGTACGCCAAGGGGCTGGCTGCCCGTCGAGGATGAAACCGGAGGTAGAAGAAAGAACCAGAGGAAGAAGAAGGGGGCATTTTGGTCTTTTCACCAGGAGGGAAATAGGAGAGTCCATCGGTTTGAAGAAATTCGTGTTCTCGATGTCAAATTTTGAAGAGGTCACGAATTAAGTGTCAAATGTAGCACGGCCGTCGAATTGGATGGCAAATATTGAAATTTCTCCAAGACGACTATACAGCCGCCCTATGTTGAAAGCTATGGCATCAGCGGAGAGCACGCTCCATCGATCTCCGAGTGGAGAGCTATGATGGCCGCCATGATGTCATGCACTCGGCCGAGGCACGCTGCTCCCGCCTAGGCACGCATCGCGTGCCGTGCACCATAGCAGGATTGTGACGCCATACCAGTACATCCTCATGGAGAAAAGCAACATCAGGCCAGTCTCCGACAAAAACTATCATCTAGTTTTCATATTTACCATGTTATATAGACACTACTCATATAAATTATACTTCAAATATATGATTCACTCAAAAATAATCTCATCTAATTATCTTTATTCCCTCTCTCTTTTCACATACCATCTTTCATTTTGCTTTGTTCTCGTGAAAAGGTGGTGTCTTGCATGAGATATGATTTCTTTACTTTTTCTCTCTCTTCTCATTCTTCTCTTGACACGTTAGCTTTTTACTTACATGATATCATATTTAATGCCATAAAAACTAGCTAAGGCGGAGGGTTGGGATCGACTAACCGGCAGAGGCTGTCCCGCACAATATATGGTCCGGTGCCAAATTCTAACCAAGATGTTGTGATATGATCCAAATTCACCGACGGAACGAAGCGGAGGCCCATCACCAGAGGTTTGGGCCGGAGCAAATGGGTACTGTGTTTTTCTCTCATAGCGCACAATTTAGTCCCACATCGGCAACGTAACCAAACACGGTCACGTGAGCTGCCTATATAATAGAGCTTTGCCCTTGATGAATAATCATCCTCTTGTAAGCCGCCAATAGGCGTTATAAACACACATATGATATAGTAAAGTTTTGCCGGCTGGCGTCCGTGGTTTTTTCCCTTCTACATTGGAAGGGTTTTCCACGTTAAATCTCGTGTCTCCTGCGGTTTGATTCTCTTACTTGTCGTCGTTTATTCATCATTATTTATAACAAGTGGTACCAGAGCCGGTTTCAGATTAGGTTTCCTTGATGTCGACGACGATGAAGTTTGATCTACCATTGTTGGATTACAAGACGAGGTTCGCGCTGTGGCAAGTCAAGATGCGGGTTGTTCTAGCGCAAACTCATGATCTTGATGAGGCGCTGGATAAGTTCGGTGACAGGTCGTCCAACGAATGGTCCGATGACGAGAAGCGCAAGGATCGTAAGGCTCTGTCTTTAATTCAGCTTTATCTGTCTAATGATATTCTGCAAGAATGTTTGCAGGAACAGACTGCTGACGCTCTGGTTGAAACTGGAATCGATCTGCATGTCGAAGGATCTAACTAGTAAGATGCACATGAAGTTGAAACTGTTCACGCTCAAGATGAAGGAGGGTGATTCGGTGATGAGCCATATATCTGTGTTCAAGGAGATCATTTCTGATCTAGCGTCGATAGAGGTTAAGTATGATGATGAGGACTTAGGTCTCCTATTGTTATGTTCTCTGCCAAACTTTTTTGCAAATTTCTGTGACACCTTGTTGATTAGCTGTGATGAGCTAACCGTTTCGGAAGTTTATGAGGCACTCTAATCAAGGGAAAAGTTGAAAGGCATGGTGCAGCCTGACAGATCGTCATCGTCCAAGGGAGATGCTTTGCAAGTGAGAGGCAGACCGGAGCAGAGATCTTCCAATGAAAGTAATGATCGTTACAAGAGCCAAGAAAGTAGAGGCCATTCTAAGTCCAGACCACCCAAGAAGTTCTGTAAGTATTGCAAGAAGAAATCACATTTTATTGATGAGTGTTGGAAGCATAAGAACAAAGAGAACAGGAAAAATAATTCTGATGGTAAGGCCTCTGTTGTTTCTTATGCTGGGAATACTTCTGATTCAGGAGATTGTCTGGATGTTCTTACTGGTTGTGTTTCTGGTCATGATGAATGGATACTTGATTCTGCATGTTCGTTTCATATCTGCACTAACAGAGATTTGTTTAGTTCATTTAAGACTGTGCAGAAATGAGATGTTGTACGTATGGGAGACGATAATCCGTGTGACATTGTTGGGATCGGCTCAGTTCAGATCAAGACTCATGATGGCATGACACGCACGCTACAGAATGTGAGATACATACCAGGAATGACCAGAAATCTGATTTCGCTCAGCACACTTGATGCAGAAGGATTCAAGTACTCCGGTTCAGGCGGAGTTTTAAAGGTATCAAAAGGTTCTCTTGTTTGTTTAGTAGGTGATCTGAATTCTGCAAAGTTATATGTCCTAAGAGGAAGCACTTTACATGGTTCTGTTTCCGCTGCTGCTGTTACTAATGCTGAACCTAGTAAGACTAACCTTTGGCATATGCGTCTTGGACATATGAGTGAACTTGGTATAACTGAATTGATGAAGAGAAACCTACTGGATGGCTGTACTTTGAGTAGCAAGAAGTTATGTGAGCATTGTATTTTCGGGAAGCATAAAAGGGTAAAGTTCAACACTGATGTTCATACCACCAAAGGTACTCTTGATTATGTACATGCTGACTTATGGGGTCCTTCCGTAAGCCTTCTTATGGTGGTGCTCGTTACATGCTTACTATTATTGATGACTACTCTAGAAAAATATGGCCTTACTTTCTGAAAAATAAAGATGATACTTTTGCTGCTTTTAAAGATTGAAAAGTGATGATAGAAAGGCAAACTGATAGGAAGGTGAAGGTGCTTCGTACTAATAATGGTGGAGAATTTTGTTCTGCTGCGTTTAATAATTATTGCAGGCAAGAAGGCATTGTCAGGCACCACACCATACCGTATACTCCATAGCAAAACGGTGTGGCTGAGCGCATGAACAGGACCATCATCTCAAAGGCTCGTTGCATGTTGTCCAATGCACGGATGAGCAAGCGTTTTTGGGCTGAAGCAGCTAACACCGCATGCTACTTGATAAGCAGGTCGCCTTCTATTCCACTTAATAAGAAAGCACATATTGAGGTATGGTCTGGCACACCCGCTGATTATTCACAGTTGAAAGTTTTTGGCTGCACTATTTATGCTCATGTTGATAATGGAAAATTGAAGTCTAGAGCTATTAAATGTCTTTTTCTTGGTTATGGTTCAGGGGTTAAAGGATATAAGTTGTGGAATCCCGAAACTAAAAAGACTTTTATGAGCAGGAGTGTTGTTTTCAATGAATCTGTGGAGTTTAATGAAAGATTGTCCTCAGATGTTTCAGAGAGTGATGAGGATGTACAACAGCATACCAGCATGCAGGTGGAGCTTTTACATGATGAGTCAGGTGAACAGGTGGAGCCTATTACTGATCAGGAACCTGATGCAGATAACTTTGAGGCTCATGATAGTGTTCCTCATGATGATGTTAAGCACTTACCACCTGATTTGCAGCTAGAGTAGGATTTACCTATTGCTCAGCGCAAGTCATTGAGAAATTGTGGACCTCCTAAACGTCTCATTGATGAGTGTAATCTAACCCATTATTCTTTGAGTTGTGTTGAACAGGTGGAGAATTCACATGAGCTGGCCACATATGTTGAGGCCATTGATTGTGCTGATAAAGAGAAGTGAATTTCTGCTATGCATGAGGAGATGCGGTCACTTGAGAAGAATCATACTTGGAATGTTGTACCATTGCCAAAGAATAAGAAGACAGTCCGATGCAAGTGGATCTTTAAGAGAAAGGAGGGTTTATCTCCAAGCGAGCCTCCAAGGTATAAGGCAAGGTTAGTAGCGAAAGGCTACAGTCAAATTTCTGGTGTTGATTATAATGATGTTTTTTTCTCCTGTGGTAAAGCATAGTTACATTCGCACATTCTTTAGTATTATTGCTGCACATGATCTTGAGCTTGAGCTGTTAGATGTGAAGACTGCATTTCTGCATGGTGAACTTGAGGAGGATATATACATGGACCAGCCAGAAGGGTTCATAGTGCCAGGTAAGGAGAATTTTATGTGCAAGTTGAAGATATCCTTGTATGGTTTGAAACAGTCCCCTCGTCATTGGAATAAAAGGTTTGATTCATTTATGCTGTCGCACGGTTTTAAGAGGTCTAAATTTGATAGCTGTGTCTACATTATGCATGTTAATGGATCACCTATTTGTTTGCTCATTTATGTTGATTATATGTTGATTGCTGCCAAGAGTAAAGTCGAAATTGCTAAGATGAAGAAATTATTGAGTAGCGAATTTGACATTAAAGATCTTGGTGTTGCTAAGAAAATTTTGGGCATGGAAATTACTAGAGATAAAAAAATCTGGTATGCTATTTCTTAGTCAGCAGAATTATATTTAGAAAATTCTTCAGCGTTTCAACATGAATGATGCTAAGCCTGTCAGTACTCCAATTGCACCTCATTTTAAATTGTCAGCTTCTCAGTGTGCTAGTACATATCAGGATATTGAGTACATGTTCAGAGTTCCTTATTCTAGTGTTGTTGGTTCTTTGATGTATGCCATGGTCTGTTCTCGTCCGAATTTATCTTATGCTATGAGTCTGGTTAGTAGATATATGACTAATCCTGGTAAAGAACATTGGAAGGCAGTTCAGTCGATTTTCAGGTATCTCAGAGGCACTGCAGATTCTTGTCTGAAGTTTGGCAGAACTGAGAAGGGACTTATTGGCTATGTTGATTCAGATTTTACTGCTGATGTTGATAGGCGAAGGTCATTCACAGGTTATGTGTTCACTGTTGGCAGTTGTGCTGTGAGCTGGAAGGCTACTTTGAAGTCTGTTGTGGCTTTGTCTAATACTGAGGCAGAATATATGGCTATTGCTGAGGCGTGCAAAGAATTAATTTGGCTGAACGGATTGTACTTTGAGCTGGTTGGGGCTGATTTTTGCATTGATTTATATTGTGACAGTCAAAGTGCTATTTACCTTACCAAAGATCAGATGTTCCATGAGAGGACAAAGCATATTGACATCAAGTATCATTATGTACGAGATGTGGTTGAGGAAGGTAAGCTGAAGGTATGCAAGATCAACACTTATGATAATCCAGCTGATATGATGACTAAACATGTTCCTGTTGCTAAGTTTGAGCTATGCTCAAGCTTAGTTGGTTTAGTTAATTAGTCCAAGAGGCTATTTGGCGCCAGTCATATTTTTCTTCGTGATGATTCAGGATGAAGTGAAGATGCTACAAGAGAATTTGTCTCAAGGTGGAGTTTGTTGTGATATGATTCAAATTCACAGACGGAACGAAGCGGAGGCCCGTCACCAGAGGTTTGGGCCGGAGCAAAGGGGTACTGTGTTTTTCTCTCATGAGCGCACAGTTTGGTCCCACATCGGCAATACAACCAAACGCGGTCACGTCAGCTGCCTATATAATAGAGCTTTGCCCTTGATGAATAATCATCCTCTTGTAAGCCGCCAATAGGCGTTGTAAATACACATCTGATATAGTATAAAGTTTTGCTGGCTGGCGTCCGTAGTTTTTTCCCTTCTATATTGGAAGGGTTTTCCACGTTAAATCTCGTGTCTCCTGCGGTTTGATTCTTTTACTTGTCGTCGTTTATTCGTCATTATTTATAACACAAGACCCACAACCCAACAAACAAATAATAATGATAGTTTATATTATAATTGAATGTCTATAATAAATACAGTAAGTACATAAAAATTTTACGTACATGTGTACAAGCACACCCACTTTGCCACTACATAATGCCTTATAGCAAGATAACCTATCCTTGTCCAGGCCTCAGAGAGATTGCATTGACTGGCATACGCATACCTTAAGATTAACAAAACCACTACTTGGTCATCACTTCTCGTTGAAACAATAAATACAAAAATATAAACATATGCTGAGTTGAAAACTAATCCCGGTGAAAATGCTCCGCCACAAGGAATATAATAGCCAACTAAACCTAACCAACTATATAACCACTTTATAAAAGCTAGTGTACGTATTGCTTGAATATATTTACGAGATTGAGTCATAACCACAGTGAAATTATAACCCAGCTTACAGAAGACATCGCCAAGGAGTACCAAGACGTTCAATTCGGTGCATGTTGTCGCAGATCATGATTCATCAGGAACTAGATTACTAGAATAAATTAGTACACACACTTAGCCGCAATTCTGTGTGTGGAAAACAAGGTCTGGAATTTTAGTGCTGGGTCAAGTGGGTCGCGCCACTGTCACGTGGGCCCGGTCGATTAAGACTGAAACTTGAGGTGTCGACCAGGGAGGAAAGATGGTGAAAGGGAATCCAGCGTGCGCATGCACTGGATTTTCCATGATTGCCTTTGCATAATCAGTGTGGGTAGATGCTTGCGAGTTGCGAGCTTCTGGATGGATATATATACCGGTAATTTTCACGTGATAATTTGTACCTTTGCTCCCGAGATTCCAAAGTTTTGTGGAGAAATATTCTAGCCGATGCTCAAGTTGTTTGGAGCTTCTCGCCAACGCATATTTTCAGCATCTGATTTGTGCCCGGTTCAAGCTGTCGTTGCCCAATTCGCGGCCAAAATAATCATTGCTGTGGAGCGAATAATCGTTGTGGGTTGTCCTTCCACAACGCTTGATATTAGACCAGTCTTAGTACATGATTTCATCACACGGTTACCTAGATCAGAAACTAGATAACTGTGCCAGATAAGTTTTATGGTGATGAAATTTCTGTCACATCTCATGTAACTCTTCACTCTCTCTCCTCTGCCACATCAGCACATTTAATGTTATGAAACTCTCATGAAACCCCTACGGAGACTGACCTTAAGGGTTCGGTAAGGCTGGGATAGGGATTTGGTGACAGAGTGCCCATAGCTCTCGAAACATTTGGACAGTGTCAAGATTTACTGGCGCGCAAAAGGGTGAGATCAATGGTCCTAAGGCCAGTCTCAGTGCAGGATTTCATCACACGGTTACCAAGACCAGAATCTATGAAACCGTGCCAGATGAGTTTCATGGTGATGAAACTCCTCTCACATCCCATGAAACTCTTCACTCTCTCATCTGCCACATCAGCACATTTAATGCCATGAAACTCCCATGAAACCCCCACTGAGACTGGCCTAAGGCCACTCTGAGTGCAGAATTTTATCACACGGTTACCTAGACCAGAAACTGGCTAACTATGCCAGATGAGTTTCATGGTGATGAAACTCCTCTCATATCTAATGAAACTCTTCACTCTCTCTCCTCTGCCACATCAACACATTTAATACCATGAAACTTACATGAAACCCCACTAACACTGGCATAAAAGAAAAAAATCGAGTGTTCAAGCTGGCCTCCTCGGAGTCTGAAATACTCGATACCGACCAGTGCGTTGAGATTAAAGCCAAAAATCAGTGCACGGCTAATAGAAGTGTAGGAGAAACTGAAATTAGGAAATGATTAGATTTTTCTGCCGGTTAAATCATGTAATAAATAAATAAAGATGTAATACACCCATACTAAATTGAGGACTTGATTTTAGATAAGCGAATGTTCCAACAAAAAAAAAAATCTTAACTATACTTGCCGGCATCTGCCCCTTTGTGTGCCGGTGGCATATATTACTAACTTAGTTGCACAGATAAGAGTGGGTTATCTGAGGCGTCGCGATAGCAACGCATCCCTATGTTTCAGCAGAGATAACCTATCCTTACCGAATATCGATACTAATTAGGGCAGTCCCAGCCCCATGACTAGGATGGTGTTCATAAAATTAAATACATGGCATGCCACATAGATCAAAAGCTGATGTGTCAAGTGAGTTAATGAAGAAAGAGAAGGAAACCGGGTCTTGCATTAGACATAGTTTCTACACGTTATCTAAGATATAGTGAGAGGTGAGTGTCATTAAATTTGAGTTTGGAATAGTAGTGTTTGGGTTGGAGAGATAGTGTCTTATACTAGTTTCTTAATAACGTGGAGACTATAGACATCATACTAGTGTCTTGGGTTGGGATTGCCCTTAGTAGGCGTACACATGATAGCATTACGCCAGTTGGCACTAGCTAGTTACGGTCCGTGTTATGGTGATAACTATAAAAAAGCACAAGCAGATTAGTTATATGCAAATTCGCAGATAGTATGCAATTGTCTTTTATTCTCTCAAGGACTAGTGATTGGCGCGCGCATGGGCGCGCGGTGACTGTGATTCTAAAATATGCAGCTTAAGTTTTTTATATGGCTCCTAACCCGAATATGGCCTGTCATAGAGCCATTAGTTACGTAGAATGCTGTAATATGACAGCAAAGAACAAGGCATAGGAAAAAAAACTCTGAACTGCCATATGGAACATTAGTGTAAGATACATGGACATCTTAATTTTTAGTCTCCAAGATTACCACCTTCTCATGTCAGCCATGAAGTGACTGAAAATATTTCTGTACCTACCATTGATAACATTGCTCATTCCTCTTTAGCCATCTTTTGCTTCACACCTAATCAGAAAATAGCTAAGATAAACAAAAAACATGGTGTAAGCATTTAAAGTTGTAAGGATTGTGGCAATAATAATAATAAATGGAACTTCCTAAAATAGCATCCCGTTTTGACATTTCTAAGCATATGGAAGTAATCTGATACGCACTCAACATAGTGAAACAAAAATCATAGTCCCTGCTGCCCTGGAACTGCAGTAATGGGGAGTCTGTCTAATTGATGGGTTCTGCCTTCCCTAAAACTAAGGAATGAGACTAAAGAAATGTTGGGGTTTACATCAACATGTATCCTATCAATGATAGGATAATAGGATTATAGGAGCATTGACATGTACCCTTGGTACCTAGAGCTTTTGGTTGTTGCTTCAATTTGAATCTTGTACCTATATTTCAAACGTGGCACATAATCATCAGTTTAATCAAATGATATAAAGATGATTGTTTAGATTAGTCACTCTATGTCAATTGATACCACTAAAAAGGAAGATGAGAGATTGCCATACAACAATGTCAGGGCATGTTCTTTTTTGAAAAAATATACTATCTTGAACACTGGAACACATTTATCCTAAGCATTAGATAGACTCATATCAGAATGGTGACACAATACCTTCAATTTTATAACAGATTAACATCGAAGGCTAGGTCTACTATTTTTTCCATAAATAAAATAAAATCAAAGTCACTTCTATTTTGTCATGTATTCATTCCTGTGGATCGGACCAGATGCTTTATCCTTTTATAACAGTAATAACATCGAAGGTTGGGTCTACTATTTTTCCATAGACCTAGATATATTAGTTCCAGTAATGCTAATCACAATCCAATCCTGCAGAAGGTGCTGTTAAATCCTGCATGCTGCCAATCTCTGTAATAATAAAGCACCCCAAAACAAAAAAAAAAGTTGAAGATAAATTAGCGCACAAGGTTTTCTTATGCTAGGCTGTCGGCGTTATTCTTAGAGCACAACTATGCACCTTAGCAAGGAACTGAAAGCAGCAGGAGACAAAAGGTGCAAGATAATCCTACCAGGTTGTTGTAATAGGCCGGTTCATTCACAGTGCGCAACAACTTCAAAGCTTATTCTCTTATCTGATACTGAAAAGGTATTTTTTTTAAAAAAAAAGGAATCAGGTCACAAGACTTGGTATGCAGTGGAAACAATATTGCAACATAAAACCTAATCAAATTGAATAAAGGGATAAAAGAATTAGCACATATATGTATTTGTATGCTGATAGATACTCCTTCACAATTCAGACGACACCGTGAAACTGATAGGCAACAACGGCAGAGAAAAACTTACAAGGTTGTCATTTTTTAAGGCTCACAGGACTATACAAGAGAGGTGTTTATCTGAACCTGACACGAGAATAAGAAAACATAAGCAAGCATACAACTGTAAATAACACAAATTAAGAGTAAATTAATGGGCACCTACAAGCTAAGAACAAAAGGATGCATAAATGAATTAACCTTACCAGGACAACCTCCTCTAAACCAGGCAGCGAACTATTCTCGTCAAGAATGACAATTGAATGCAACATGTAAAAACACTTGGGTAACAACAGAGTATGAGTTTCAGTTAATAAAGGGGAAATCTGTGTGCTTGTTAATCGGATTGGTTGCAGAACTAATCAAGGTCAGTGGACTTGACAGCAACGTTGTCCCTCTTGTCCAGTAAGCTCTTGCACAAAGAAAGCATCAGTATGAACAACAATCTTTTTTGAAGCAGTAGAAGGGGCAAGAGCAAGCAGACAAAGCATAAGCCAATAACCCACATTCAGCTTCCAAATCAAAAGTGCAGGAACAAACAGGTAGATTTTTTTTTTGCATTTGATCCAACCCATAATGTTAGATGTGTTCATGGGTAAAAGGAAAAGGAGGAAACACAGTCGACATGCAGACAAGACAAGGAAACAGAAGAGAGCTATTAATCTTGTCTTTTTAAATCCAAAACTTTGAACGCAAGAAAATATTTGAAACCATCGGTGGCTAGAACATTTCAGTTAAAAAATGGAACTGAAATATGCTCTGGCATTATAACCCAAACGCACATTGATAAGAATCTCGAATGCCAAACTTAAGGATATTTTACAGCTCGTATCTTTTGCTTTTCATTTCAAATGTACCCGTGGTTTGCATGAACTTGAGTAATTTGCTGCTATATTGTAAGATCTACATCCATTACAAACTTGCATAGCTGATTTGGATTATGTTTGTCTTTTACCCTGGCTACTTGGGGACTGAATCTGCTTCAAGTCTTTCAAACCTGATTGTCCAATTAGCTAAGAGTTAATACAGTCAGTAACTAAGGACAACTCGACTGAGCCAAAATAAAATATTGGGCAACCCAGTAGCAAACCTACAACAAGAGAAAATAACCATTCGTTATACTGTCAAACTATTTAGATATCAGACACCTAGGTTCACACACTCAGCATTCAGCAAAGGAACATGAACTCACTGGTTCATACTACATAATATATGAACAAAAAAATTATTTACAAAACATACCCAGTAAAACATAGCGAGCAGTAGCAGATCAAATCTAAAATCTGCTACATTCAGTAAAGGAAGAAGAAACACTCAAATTTTGATACCCTATTTTTTTTTGTTTACTTGTGACATTCCTGAGCAACAAAAAACACAATCCAGTGGCCACAAAATGGCTTGACAATGGAAGGCCGATTTCATTAGCCTGCCTTCTGTTCACACACATAAAATTGTGCCACCAAGCATAATTGCAACCAAAATTTGATCTCAAAGGTGTTTGTGTTACATTTGCATTTCATCAAACACATGACAGGTGTGAAGGCAAATTGAGGAATTCACCTTAGCTCGGCAATCTGGTCATTCGAGCTTGCTTGCATCGTTGGCTTGGTCACTCCATACATCATTCCATCCAGCACAGTGAAGAATATTGCATCTTTTCCCCACAGCTCAAGTTCACGCCTTCACAGCAACATTGCAATTATAGAGATAATTTCCCTCCATTAGAATAAATTAGGCACAATTGCTAATCATCTCTCCATAAGCTATATACAAAATAAGGATATATTTTTCCTTATATTGAGTGGCGACTCATAAATCCCTGAAGCTCCTGAATTTGTTGGACCTAACCTACAGTAATCTTGAAACAATTAGCAAAAGGATGAACATCGCAGTCCACGCCATTGCAATCCATGAAATATTTTGCATTGATACATGAAATCTATCAGCACAAAGTGCTTTACCTTATTTTTTTTCTCCTCCCCTCCGCTGCGTTGCTGCCGCCGACCTGCCTAGTTGATAGGCGCCTGTGTGCTGCACTGCTGTCCTGTGGCCCGCTGCTCGGCTGCTGTGCTCCGTCTCTCTTCTCTGCTTTGTGGCTGCCCCTCCCCTGCTTTGCTGACCACGGGCATCCCCCTCGGTTGGTAACCCACCTGCTCCCGCAAGCTGCAACCAGAAAGCCACCGTTCGGCTTGGCCTGCAAATATGGAAGAAATGGAGCGATAACTGCTGGGGCAGGCCCAACGAGGCCAGCGGAAGCGACCGGGGAGAGAATCCGTCACCGGAGTCTAACGAATTTCTGAGGAACTGATGTGTGGCCATGGAAAGAATGGGAAGCTGAGGTATGACCGTGGAGAGATTGGGAAAGATGAGGAAGAGCCTGAGAGACAGAAGAATGGCTAGACTAAAAAAACCCAACTGCAAGTTTACTTACCAAAGATCGTTGTTCCTTCTCTTCCGCCTGTGGCCTGCCGCTGCCCCTTCTCCTCCACTGGTGGCCTGCCATCGCTGTTGTCGTCGCTAGTAGGTACTCCGTAGTAGGTGTGTCTCAAGCCACTGCCTCCCTTGGGAAGCCATCTAATTACACGAAAATGAGGAAAATGATTCAATTCCGCGCGGCCCGTCCTCCACTGCTAATCTTCTTGCGAACTGTGGCCGCGCGGCGCCGTCCGCCCACAAGCCACCATTGCCGGCGCGGCCGCGGCCGCAGCCTCCGTTCGCCTGGCCATGGGCCATCACCTCTCCCATCACCTACGCGTACTGCTTGAAACAGAGGCGCCAAGAAAACTGCATCCGGTTGCTGCTCCATCAGAGATCTGAGGAGACCAACAGGTAGAAGGATGGTTCTCAAAGGTTGGAGGATGGTTATGGAAGGGAAAGCTCACCTACGACTGCGACGTTGAGGCTCACGGTCATCTGCATCTCCTGCTCCTCTCGCTAGTGCGCTTGACGCCGCCTCCGTTGTCGCCGGCGCGGCTGCCACTACGGGAAACCGGACATTTGCCGAGTGTCCAAGACCCTCGGCGAAAGCCCAAAAATACTCGGCAAAGAGTTTGCCGAGTGTAACACTCGGCACACAGCACTCGGGAAATCAGGTGTCGGCAAAGAGCCTCTTTGCCGAGTGTTTTTGTCGAACACTCGGCAAAGGGTTCGCCGAGTGCCCAAACAGACACTCGGCAAAGATGCAACTGCCTTTGCCGAGTGCCCAGACCAGACACTCGGCAAACAATATTCGAGAAAATAAAAAAAAAAGATGATTGCCAGCATGTGGAAGGAGGCCCCGCTTCTAGCGGACGCGGGGTTCTCTCCTTTTTGCCCTCCGCCACATCGGACTCACGGCCGGCGGCGTCCTCGGTTCGTCGGCCTTGCCATCGGATGCCATGGACAGACGAGCGGGTGGAAAGGAAGGGGATTTTGGACGAGCAGAAACAGGTGGGCGGTGAACAAACGGAGAAAAAATTAGACATGTTCGTACTGCCGTAGGAAGACTCTGGAGTTTGAAGAGCAATTTGTAGCCACACACATGTCGTAGAAGATAGATGAGACGTGAGATATTTTTACCAGCAGCAAGGCTTCTCAACCAATCACGAGAGTCCTTGATTTACCATCGGACGACGTAAATTATTTTTACTGACGTGCACCGCCTCACCGGCCGCCGCACCCGCCTCCTTTCATAAGGAGAAAATACTGGGAAGAGCAAGCTAAGCTAAGGACAGAAGATATTTTTCATAAATTATTCTTATTAAGAATGAATTGAACAAAATAAATGTATTCTTATTCAGTTAATGTGAAGATGAAAACATGTTATGCTAGCCGTTCACAACAACTTGGATGTACTCTACTCCTCCTTTGCCCATTTCAACAATGCAAGTTCAAGTCACTACGGGAAACCCGACGTATGCCGAGTGTTTAAACCTTTGCCGAGTGTATTTCTTCGGACACTCGGCAAAGAGCTTCTTTGCCGAGTGTATTTTTCTTGACACTCGGCAAACAAAAAACATTCGGCAAAGAGCTTGTTTGCCGAGTGTCAAAATAAGACACTCGGCAAAGAGCTTGTTTGCCGAGTGTCAAAATAAGACACTCGGCAAAGAGCTTGTTTGCCGAGTGTCAAAATAAGACACTCGGCAAAGAGCTTGTTTGCCGAGTGTCAAAAAAACACACTCTGCAAAGAAGCTCTTTGCCGAGTGTATTATGAAGGGCACTCGGCAAAGAATTAAGTATTTTTGTTTTTAAACCGCAAGTTATTCAAATAATAAAATATAATTTGTGGAAAAATTGTACGCAAGTTGTTTGCCGAGTGTCAAAAAAACACACTCTGCAAAGAAGCTCTTTGCCGAGTGTATTATGAAGGGCACTCGGCAAAGAATTAAGTATTTTTGTTTTTAAACCGCAAGTTATTCAAATAATAAAATATAATTTGTGGAAAAATTGTACGCAAGTTGTTTGCCGAGTGTCAAAAAAACACACTCGGCAAAGAAGCTCTTTGCCGAGTGTATTATGAAGGGCACTCGGCAAAGAATTAAGTATTTTTGTTTTTAAACCGCAAGTTATTCAAATAATAAAATATAATTTGTGGAAAAATTGTACGCAAGTTGTTTGCCGAGTGTCAAAAAAACACACTCGGCAAAGAAGCTCTAGTACATTTTCAATTTTCACTTTGCACTATCTCACAGTGTGCCATGAGGCTAGCGATGTGCTAGCTTTCGAATTAAAACCTACTTTTCACGTGGTCCTTTGTATCTTTACTCCTGAAATTCCAACGATTTATAAACGGAAGGACAAATCTCTACCTAATTATAAAAGAAGGATTGTTTCTGCGGTACGTCGGCTGACGTCATCAACTTTTTACTGATGTCATCACACGTGTCTGCGCCAATTTTTTCTCCTCCCTGACATCAAGTCCGAGACGAACCACATAATATATCTGTTCCTAATTTTTCTTGATCGAGCCGGACTCCGATCCGTCAGACGATGCAAGTGCGCGCGCGGCCGTGTGGATTAGCAGTGGACGTTCGTGCAGCCTGTCGGTGGCCCAAGTCCATGCATGCGTGAAGACCTGAAGTGTCATCCATATCACTAGCACTCTAGCAGGATTAGCAGGCAACCAGCACCTCCGTGCTTTGGCGAATTGGCAGCATGAGCAGAGGGGCAACGTACGGAGTACATGCTAAGGCTGACCGCACTGGCCTCCGGGGAGCGTTCCTGAAGGAAATAAGCTGCAGCGGCGTCCTCGGAGGCTTCCCCTACCAAAGCGGAGAGGCAGCCCTCTGCCAAATCCAGAGGAGGTAGGGGGCCTCCGCTACGCCGCCACCGTGGACGTGGGGCCCGCGCGGGCGCGCGGCCTTCACCGTCTGCCACCCAAGCCTCGCACTGGACGCCCGCCGTCCACCGTCGACGAAGGCCGCCGCAGCTCCGCCCCCGCTGAAAGGACCGTGATGTCACCTAGAGGGGGGTGAATAGGTGTATCTGCAAATTTCCAACACTTAAAATAAATTGTCAGTTCAACACCGGATACTCCGAGGGTATGCTGGATACTCCGGGGTTAAGACCGGAGACTCCGCAACACCACTGTTAACTCTGGATCAACTTTGCTGGAAATATGACTAAGACAGAACCAAAACCGGGCAGACCGGTTTGGGAAACCGTTCAGACCGGCTTCTGACTGAGAAACACTAAAATGTAAATTAACCCCCTTTCGAGCTCTAGCACAAATGAAACTTGGTGAAGTGCTTCTGTAGATGATTTCTAACAGGTTCACCAAGCCCCTGCACACAAGAGAAGCACAACCAAGTAGATCGAAGCGGAGGCAAATATATTTTGGAGACGCAGCGAGTTGTTTCCCGAAGTTCAGATTCGCTGTTGCCCAAAGGCCGCTCAAAAGCGCAGCGAATCCTACGTCTCCGTTGAGGAAGCCCCTAGTGACCCAAAGGTCGAGCTATCTCCTCGATTCCACTAACTTGATCTTTTCCCCGAAGGAGGCAAGACAACACCTGCACAAACAATCCGTGGCACACCACAACCTTGGTGGCTCACCGGCGACGCCTAGCCGTCTAGGAGGCTTCACCTCCAAGAGTAACAAATGCTTCAATGAGCTGCTAGACCTCAACCGTGAGTGCTCAACCTATGGATTCACTCTTTACTCCTCACTGAGTTAGCTAGCTCTCTATTGCTCACACATAAACCCTCTCTCAACCCAATCCAAAGATATAAACAAATTCAACCAACTCTCACAAAGAGAGGCTTGGGGAGAGCTTGCTGGTGCTTGAAATGCTTCTGGTCGTCCAAGAGACCCAAATGAACCAGCAGCCCTCAGAGGTGAGGGCTAGGGGGGTATAAATACCCCACACACAAAAACTAGCCGTTATGCCCGTGGAAAACCGGTCACACCGGTTTCAAAAACCGGTCACACCGGTTTTTGAACAAAACTAGCCGTTACACTCTTGAGCTCCAAACCGGTCATCCTGGTTTCCAAAACCGGTCATCCTGGTTTTGGCACTTTCAGCACACTAAACCCCAAAACACCCTTAAGGACCTCTCTCCCAAGCCTATCTCACATGGGTTGTCCTATGAGCACTTTTAGTGGTTGTCTAAACAACTTAATGTTGCATCCCTCTTGATAGTACGGCATTCCTATACTCAAGATTACAACTAATAAATAAACTCTCCACTTGAGCTTCTATGTCTTCATTGATGCCATACTTGATCAATATCAACTTGAGGGCTTCAACATTCCATTCTTGCTGCGCGAATACCACTTGAGCTAGTGACTTAGAATTTTCAAGTGTATGATCACTAATCTATACCAATTCATAAGCCACTTCTTCATATGATTCAACAATGATTGGATGCATTGCATTGCTTTACTAGACATGGCTTGATTAATGCCTAGAGATCAATCCGCAATACTAGTTCCTTCACCCTAGCAAAGTTCCTCGGCCACAAGACAACTCTTGTCCTTCACCTCGCTTAGTACCTCGTCACTAGACATCTAGTTTGATCCCTTCCATCCTATCTTGTCACTTTAAGTTTGGTTTGCTTTGCATCCACATGAAATCCACATTGAAATCCATGTCTTCAACTATGAGAAATATATCCAATATCTTCAATTGAGTTGTCCCAAGATAAGGTGCATAACCACAAAGCTTCTGAGGATTTTTAGAAATGTGCTTGATCTCCACTTGTCATTGCCTCTATTGGTTGCATGGAATCACATACACTTGTTCGCATTTACACCAATATAAACCAATGATGAGCACCTTTACTTATCAATAAATATATTACATGAATATCATTTGACAATAAAACCCCTGTCTCTTATACACATCTAAGCAAACAAGTTAGATCACTAATCATGTTGTCATACAAATCACCAAAACACTTAAGTGCCTAGATGCACTTTCAATCTCCTCCTTTTTGGTGATTGATGATAACATGATTAAAGCTTATAAATAGATATGAAATTTAAAGCTCTAAACATTTGAGATATAATATGAGCTCCCCCTTAATATGTGCTTTGAGTGGAATATCAAAAAAAAATTGGCCTCACATGCCAAATGCACATATTAAAAAGACATGAGAGCTCCCCTATATCTCAGCATCCAACATGTGCAATAAGAGTGTGTGTGACAGAATAAAATAACCCGTGATGCGTATGACATGTATATCACTCAACAAGAGTAAGATGTACATGTGCTGTCTTAGCCGAAACCGGTCAGACCGGTTTTGCCAGTCAGCACATGTACAGAACAGTACATCAACCAATACATGCATATCACACTAACATAAATGTCACTTAGAATACATAAACATGTTCAACACACTCAGTAGCACACAATACAAGTCCTCAAGTCCACAAATAAGGTAAGAACAAATTATTACATCCATGTTTCTGCTCACACAGCAGAAACCGGTCAGACCGGTTCTAGAAACCGGTCAGACCGCTTTTGTCTGACAGACTACAAGAAGCTGCTGAAACTTGACGCTTTAATCCATTCTTCTCCCCCTTTGTCATCAATCATCCATAAAGGGCCTGGAGAAGCTTGTAGTCATGCTCCCACCATCCTTCAAGCATCCACATCTTCGCCGCAACTAGAAGGTCGGGCTATGATCATCTGACGAAGAAGTAGTAGTCCAATGAAAACCTTCACTCAATCCAAAGTGTGTGTGTGATAATTTAGAGTGAATAGGAAGTGCTAGCCATGGAAGATGATGTATATGAGCTAAACATACCATGACTAGAAGCTGTAGTGGTACCAAAGATGGAAGCTGCTGCCTGTGACGCAAAGTCTCCGGGAGATGGAGATGGTGCACTGGAGAACTGAACGCCCGCCATAGAAGATGATGTACCATAAGCATATGACGAGGACGGAAGTGTAGCAGCTGCATATATCGGTCCTGGGGGTGCAAATCCAAACGAGGACCCAAACAAGTCACCCTCTGAAGTAGGCATGTAAGTGTATGTCCCTGGAGCACCATATGACTGAGGCGGAGGTGGAGGAGGCTGTGAGCTCGATCCAACGGGTCCATATCCAAAGATGTCACCATACTCCTCAAAGTAGCCCGCATTCATTTGATCGGTCATGATGTCTCTAAGCGGGGGTATCTCAGGTAGCTCAAGTGGAGGAGAGATGAGAGATGGAGGGTTGTCCGGACTCAACATGGCACGCATCTTCTTGAACTCATCACGAGTCTTTTTGCTATCGATCCTTTGCTGCCTAAGATCCACTCGGACATCCCTCTGACCTTTGCAAATCCCTGTGAACATGGAGATGAACCTTCTAATGGATTTGGCTAGCTCTCTAGCTCTCTATTGCTCACTCACACAATAAAGTTCCGGCCTGGACTCGGATATTCCAGGATGTCCACAACAGCTGAACCACTTATGACCTTGAGTGCACTTGGAAGAGATAGATATATAAATTCCAAAAGCTCCACTAACCCTTGCTTCTTCCAAGAGAGATGGGAAAGAGATGGATTGATGGTACACGAAGTCTCCCATGAGATACATCACATTGAAAAGTAATGTTCGTGACCTTCTCTATAACCCTCATGAGATAAGGTGCATAACCACAAAGCTTCTGAGGATTTTCAGAAATGTGCTTGATCTCCTCCCAAATGTAATCACCTACACAGAACTTGTCATCCCCCGGTCTCATCCTAGCAAGCAAGTTCTTGGCAAACAAGGATATATCAGATGTGTTGCCACCCCTAGGAGCAAGTGTCGCTCTAAGCAATCGGTTGAACACCGAGTAATATGTGTAAAGCCCGGCGACCTTCCCAAAGTTTCCTGTCTCGGTACTAGGATACATGAACTTCATGTCCACGGCTGGGAAAACTCCATCTAGGTGTAGCCTAATGCCGACTACTGTCAGCCTGCCTGAAGCCAAGTAACTCTGCAAAGGTTAGATAGGAAACGCTATACCAGGTTCCCTCGGTCATCCAATGCATCCTCCTGGTCTCTAGCTCATCTGCCTCAAAGTAGACTGTGGCATAGAACTGAGCTATTACTTCTGTGTTCCAATCCCACCGGTAGCCCATAATGCGGTAAATCTTTCTTGCTTTGCATGTCTCAATGATTTGATCAAAGATCACATTTTCAGCTTTATCCATGTACTCCCAATCAACCCACTGCTGCTCGCATGTGATCTTCCCTATGGTGACAGCCGACTGATAATAATCCTGCCTAAAAGCTGTGTGAAACTTATAGTCGGTGGCTGTCCTTGGGGCACCAATAGGGCTTATCCTCCTCTGATCTCTAGCCGTATCTGTCATTCCTAGAGCTCTATAGTTTACCACCCTCCACGTAGCAGGGGCGGTTGGCTCTCTAACTCTAGGAAATGGTGGCTCTCCATCATCATCACCATTGCCCCCTTCTTCCTCTTTTTCCTCTCCCTGATCATCATCATCATCTGCACCACCTTCTCCACCATGTCGAAACTCGACTCTATAGTTCTCATCACCACTATCATCATCACCACTAGTGGTGTTCTCCACCTCTTCTATATCCACAATATGCTGCTCAGCTGCTCTCTTTGGCCCCCTAGGCCTCAAAGATCTCCCACCGGCCGGTTGCAAGCTGCTGCCAATAGATGGGTCTTGGCGGCTCTTTTTGATTCTCTCGGTGTGCGATCCCTTTGGCATCTTCCACTGTCTTTCCTGGGTTCACAAGATATGGAACACATAGCATAAGTACCAGGACAAGATTGACAAAAGATAGGATCAATTGGTGAGCATCCAACAGGATTTGGGACAGCTCAGAGACAAACCGGTCAGACCGGTTTCAGAAACCGGTCAGACCGGTTTTACCCGAGCTGAACCAAATCAAGTTGGAATCAATCCAAGACAGTGAAATGATCAAGATTTTGAGAGATATACTGCTAGATAAAATATCCCTACATCTTATGAGAGCTAAACATGTTGCAAACGAAGGACTTGTGCCTTCACTGCCTAAACCGGTCAGACCGGTTTGCCAAACCGGTCAGACTGCTTTTGGCAGTGAAGGTGCAAATCCTTGGTCCGCAAAATGTAGCCCACCAAATCCATTGATCTCCTAGGGATAGGTTCCTAGATATGCCAGAAGATGTTCTACCAAAGGGTTTCAATAGATATTCATCGAGTGAGTAGATCGGGCGATGTGAAGATTTGAATACCTTGAGAGCCTTGAGAACGAGAGAAGACGAAGATTTGAATCCAAAACTCGATGGGGATCCAATGTAGCAGCCTTGGAGCACTCCAATCCCACCAAGAAACCAACTTTTCCTTGGTTGATTCAAGAAATCGCCATGGGAGGTGTTTCTTGCGATGAGGAACAGAGGAGAGAGAGGGTGCTCGTGGTAAATGGTAAGAGATGAGAGAGAATCACGGGAGGGCAGTAAATCCAGGTGGGCCAGCTGTCTGGGCCAAACCGGTCCGGTCAGACCGGTTTCTCCCAAGCAGCTGGGACTTGTCCAAATTCTGCATGCTTGAGCTCCAAAACTTCTTCACTTGATCTGAGATTACATAAGGTGGTCTTGATCTCCAAAATCTCATAATTGTCTTCAGAGGAGAAAAGATTTTCAATAAAACCTATGACCCTGGACACTCCGGGTGCTTTCCAGAATATCTGAGAACGTCCAAAACAGAAGGGGTACCCGGAACAATAAAGTTCCGGCCTGGACCCGGATATTCCAGGATGTCCACGACAGCTGAACCACTTATGACCTTGAGTGCACTTGGAATAGATAGATATGTAAATTCCAAAAACTCCACCAACTCTTGCTTCTTCCAAGAGAGATGGGAAAGAGATGAATGGATAGATAAGGATTTATGGACTTGAGAATATCTCACTATTTGTGACTAGCCATCAATCAAGCAAAGTTAACTATAGTCACAAATGGATCGATAAAGGTCAAAAGACCAAAACACAAATATTTTCAAAATAGCACACAACCTATCATGCTAGTTGGATTTTTTAAAAACTCATCCTATGTCACACAACCACATGCACACATATTGAGTTAAAGACCAAGTTAGCATATTTGACTCACATCTTTCATCGTTTAACAACACTTGACAAAAGTCAATTATGGAGAAGATGTCAATCAAATATCTAATTGGTACACAAGAGAAATGCTCAATATAGTTGCATGCAAATGCACACGCTAGCATGATAAAAAGCCTAGATGCACAAGGTAAATACTAGTCAATAGAGATCATACATTTGCCTCTAGCCATAATTGTTGTACAATATTTTAAATTAAGCCATGTGTATTCTGTCATGAGATGAGCCATTTGACAACGAAGAGAATACATTAATTTGCACAACAACAAGTTTCACATTAATGACCTTTATATGTGGATGGCAAACGGATCATTAAATGTGAAAACCTCACAATATAGACCAAATTCCTTTCTCTAGTGCATATGTGATGTATTGTGTAGGAGAGGCTCTCATGCACTAGTTTTGAGTCAATCAAGATCAAATAAAGGAATTTAGACTATATTATGGTGAGTTGCCAAAACATATATTAAAAGCAAGATCCAAGATATGGGATTATACAAATTTACCACTTTGTATCGCAAATAGAATTGACAACTCCAAATGAGAGAATTGATCTCTTACAATTGAGACTACAAGTTCACTAAAAGAGATGTTAGTCTCAAGTACACAAATATTGAAGTAATCTCCCCCTGAATACGTGCATCATGCATGGAAGGCATGTGACATGCACTTTGTCTTATGAGTGACATGGATGGATTATTTCAATATTTGGTCACGGCACACAATAAATTGCTCTGTATTGAAATGTGCCAAGAAAACTTACTACCACATAGGCATAAGTTCATAGAAACATGCCAAAATGAGAGCTTTATCAAATATCATATTTGCATCTCCATTTCTCATTCATTCACTCAAGTTGCACTTTTCTGGGCCAAACCGGTCAGACCGGTTTTGCCAGACTTTTGCCACTTGAGTGGTTTTGCTTGTGTATTGTCGAGTTGACATCCAATCTTCATTGTAATGTTTTCCTGCCCATGACAAGACTTTGCTCCAAAATAGAGTTGTTAAAAGCACCACATGGCATATATCAAGCAAATTCATGAATATAGTTTTAGTCACTATCAAGTGTCACATGAGTTTAAGCACTTGAAACACTAGATCCTACCAAAGGCATGAGTGACTGAAACTTAGGCAAGTTAAGCACAATTTTCATCGAGATGTCATTGGGTAAGAGTCATAGAGCGGAAGCAACTTATCTTGGCTAGACACTTGTACATGAGTGATTACTCCCTAGCCAAGCTTCCAATGCATCTCGTTGTCCCTGCTATCTCATCAAGCACTCTTTGGTACCCAACTCATGTTGTGTCCAACAAGGTTAGCAACAAGTTGCTTAGGAACCCAAATGGCCCTTATGCTAGTTTGTGTTGAGTCAATCACCCCAGTAGCATAGGTGCTCATTTTGTCCTTCCTAAGCTTAGCAAAGTCATAATGCATGAGGTTGGATTTTGGGATATTACTATTTGGACAATCCTTACCCAAATGTCCCTTGGTCCGGCACGTGTAGCAAATACAGCTTCGGACTCCTCTTGAACCTCTTCTGACTTTCTCCTTGTGGCCATCATCAATTTTTGGCCTTTTGCTTGATGTCTTGGCTTGAGAAGCCCTCTTCAAAGGTTGTTGGGCTGCTGCTGCCTGAAACCGGTCAGACCGGTTTTGGCTTGGCAGACAGCCTCTTGAGGAATCGGGCACTCGGCAATCAAGTGGCCCTTTTCCTTGCATCTGAAGCATGTCCTCTTTGCTTTTTGCTTCTCTTTTCTTGAAGGGGACTTATGGTTCTTCTTGAGCTTTCTTGGACACACGGATGCATAGTGTCCCATTGTTGAGCACTTGAAACATTTGATATGATCAAGGCTCTTCTTCTCACCAGCGGGAATCTTGTGCTTGTGAGCTTGATCTTGCTGGGAGCTTGGGTTAGTGGCGATTTGTCTCTTCTCAAGCTTCTTCACCATGTAGTCACGGTTATCTTGAGAATGTTGCACTTGACCCTTGCCCTTTAACTTGATCAAGTCCCTCTTTAGCCTTTTAACATCTTGCATGAGATCTTCATTTTCTTTGGCAATGAGGTCGTCACAAGATTCTACAATCACATGCTCATCACAAGAATTTGTTGATTGGGAGCAACATGGGTTATCACAAGATAATGAATTTTCAACTTGTGAGCATGTGCATGTGTGAGTTTGAGGTTCATAGGATTTTACCGATGTTACCATAACCTCATGAGCTATGTCTAGTAAAGCATGTGACTCTACAAGCTCTTCATGAGAACACAAAAGTTTCTCACGTTTTGCTTGTAGCAACTCATGCTCACTAGCTAGCGAACCAAGTTTTTGCTTGAGCACTTGGTTTTCTTGTTCCACGGATGCTACACATGAGAGCGAATTAGTGGCACAAGCATAATCATTGACCAATTTATCATACTTACAGACCAAGGAGGCATTCATGGACTTGACTCTCTCAAGCTCCTCGGTGAGAGCTTGGATAGTCCCAATTCTTGCACTTTCGTACCTCTTGGTCTTCTTGTTGTTTTTGGCCATAAAACACTTCGACACTTCATCACTAGAAGTAATCAAAGCTTCTGAGTTGAAGGTCTTGCTTGTGCGGCGTCGACAGCTCCTTTTGCGGCCATGTGCAGCTTCTCTGCCCAAACCGGTCAGACCGATTTTGGAAACCGGTTGGACCATTTCTGGTAGAGAACCTGCAGCTGCGTTGTTTTGGCCCTCTTGCTCCTTGGTGATAGTCACATGAGGCTCAGTGCATGTTGCTAATGATGTTGAGCACTCCTCATGTGACTTGGCTCTTGCTTGCTTTTGCTCGTCGCCTTTTGTGCTTGAGAATAGTTCTTCAAGTTGAGCCCAAATGAGATGAGCATCAACTTGAATCATCTCACCTACAAGTTCATGAAAAGAAATGTTAGTCTCAAAGACACAAATATTGAAGTAATCTCCCCCTGAATATGTGCATCATGCATGGTGGACATGTCGTTCCAATCAACATTTGGGGGATGGATTCCCTCAACTACAACCTATTCAATAAGAGGACCCATGGTCCTAACAATATCAAGTATATGAGCAGACCAAGTAGCATAATTAGAGCCGTCACTAACTAGTGGCTCGACAGTTACCTCACATGAAGTTGACATCTTTCCTCATGGCGTTTAAGCTTGGATGTGAGGCCAAGCTCTGATACCAATTGAAAGGACCGTGATGTCACCTAGAGGGGGGGGTGAATATAGGTGTATCTGAAAATTTTCAACACTTAACACAAATTGTTAGCCAAACTCCGGACACTCCGGAGAAATCAAATTTCCAACACTTAAAACAAATTGTCAGTTCAACACCGGATACTCCGAGGGTATGCTGGATACTCCGGGGTTAAGACCGGAGACTCCGCAACACCTCTGGATACTCCGGATCAACTTTTGCTGGAAATATGACTAAGTCAGAACCAAAACCGGTCAGACCGGTTTGGGAAACCGGTCAGACCGGTTTCTGACGGAGAAACACAAGAAAGTGAATTAACCCCTCTTTCGAGCTCTAGCACAAATGAAACTTGGTGGAGTGCTTTAGTAGATGATTTCTAGCAGGTCCAACTAGTCCCTGCACACAAGACAAGTACAACCAAGTAGATCGAAGCGGAAGCAAATATATGTGCTAGAAAGGAAATTGTGAGGCAAACCAATTTGGAGACGCAGCGAGTTGTTTCCCGAAGTTCAGATTCGTTGTTGCCCAAAGGCCGCCCAAAAGCGCAGCGAATCCTACGTCTCCGTTGAGGAAGCCCCTAGTGACCCAAAATTCGAGCTATCTCCTCGGTTCTACTATCTTGATCTTTTCCCCGAAGGAGGCAAGACCACACCTGCACAAACAATCCGTGGCACACCACAACCTTGGTGGCTCACCGGCGACGCCTAGCCGTCTAGGAGGCTTCACCTCCAAGAGTAACAAATGCTTCAATGAGCTGCTAGACCTCAACCGTGAGTGCTCAACCTATGGATTCACTCCTCACTGATTTGGCTAGCTCTCTAGCTCTCTATTGCTCACACACAATCCCTCTCAACCCAATCCAAAGATATGAACAAATTCAATCAACTCTCACAAAGAGAGGCTTGGGGAGAGCTAGCTGGTGCTTGAAATGCTTCTGGTCGCCCAAGAGACTCAAATGAACCAGCAGCCCTCAAAGGTGAGGGCTAGGGGGTATAAATACCCCACACACAAAAACTAGCCGTTATGCCCGTGGAAAACCGGTCACACCGGTTTCCAAAACCGGTCACACCGGTTTTTGAACGAAACTAGCCGTTACACTCTTAAGCTCCAAACCAGTCATCCTGGTTTCCAAAACCGGTCATCCTGGTTTTGGCACTTTCAGCACACTAAACCCCAAAACACTCCTCTCAAAGGCTTTCTCACATGGGTTGACCTATGAGCACTTTCTGGTGTGTAGTCAAACAACTAATGTTGCATCCCTCTTGATAGTACGGCATCCCTATACTCAAGATTGCAAATAATAAATAAACTCTCCACTTGAGCTTCTATGTCTTCATTGATGCCATACTTGATCAATATCAACTTGAGGGCTTCAACATTCCATTCTTGTTGAGCGAATCCCACTTAAGCTAGTGACTTAGAATTTTCAAGTATATGATCACTAATCTATACCAATTCATAAGCCACTTCTTCATATGATTCAACAATGATTGGATGCATTGCATTGCTTCACTAGTTATGGCTTGATTAATGCCTAGAGATCAATCCGCAATATTAGTTCCTTCACCCTAGCAAAGTTCCTCGGCCACAAGACAACTCTTGTCCTTCACCTCGCTTAGTACCTCGTCACTAGCAATCTAGTTTGATCCCTTCCATCCTATCTTGTCACTTTAAGTTTGGCTTTGCTTTGCATCCACATGAAATCCACATTGAAATCCATGTCTTCAATTGAGTTGTCCCAAAGTTATTTGACAAGCTTCTTCTAAATGAGACCTAACCATATGCATGACCTCATGTCTCATTTGTCATTTCCATTTACTTGTCATTGTCCACTTTAGACATATGGGACCATATCCACCTGTTTGCTTTCACAATATTAAACCAATAGAGCGCATATTCTTATTAACAATTATATGACATGAATATCATTTGACAATAAAACCCTGCTCATATACTTAAGCAAACAAGTTAGATCACTAATCATGTTGTCATACAAATCGCCAAAACACTTAAGTGCCTAGATGCACTTTCACCCGCAGCTGCCGCATCCGTGCCGCGCTCGCCGCCGCATCTGTTCCTTCGCGCCGGAGGGGAGGGAGCGGAGCCGGAGAAGAGAGAGGCCATGGTCGGCCGAGGACTCGATGACGTCGCGCCGCCGCCGTGCTCGCCGTTGCGCCGCCGCTCGTGCCCGCCGCTCGT
>OAMR01000876.1:142949-188335 GCA_900205405.1 Echinochloa crus-galli | reverse complement strand
ACATCTGCGCTGCGCACGCCGGCGCCGACAGCTGCGACTTCTCCGCTTGCCCCGAGCACGAGGGCCCCGCCGCTGGAGCTGTTGCGAGCCGCCGCCGCCGGCCGCCCCTGCTGCCGTCCGCCGGATCCCGTCGCCACCGGAGCCCGGAGAGGAGGCGTGCTCCGCGAGGCCCTGTGCTCACCGGCCGCGGGCGAGCTCCGTCGTGCGAGCTCGAGCCCCGGCACACGCACGCCGGGCAGGCGAGCTCGAGCCAGGGGAAGAAGCGGGAGGTGGCCACCCGCACGCCGCCGGAGCTCGCGCCCGCCTCTTCGCCGACGCGTTCCCGTCCCTGCCTGCCTCTTCGCCGGAGCTCGCGCACGCCGTCCACGGCCGCCACGCTGCGCACGCCGTCCACGCCGAGGGAGGAGAGCAGGGGGCGGCGGCGGTGGGGCGGCGACGGGGGGATGCGACGCATGGGGAGGGAAGGGGGAGGAGGGAGCGCCGGAGGAGAGAAGGGGGCGGCGGCGGTGAGGGAGTTGTTGGGGGGCGGCGCGTGGGGAGGAGACGCCGAGGAGGGAAGGAAGAGATAGGATGTTGGCGTCGGTGGGAGGAAGAAGGGGAAAAGAGGGGAAGAAAGTGGGCCCCACGCATGGGTAGTTGGAGATGGTGGAGTAAAATATGTGGTAGTTGGGATAGAGGAGGTGTGTAGGGAAAATATGAGTGCGGGAGAAATTGAGATAGAGGAAGGAATCTCGATGACTAGGACAGAATATTCTGTTTAGGGGAGGGAGATAGAGGAAGACGAGTGCGAGCAGCCTAAGCATGCAAGTCCACTACCAGAATAACGAACGAGGTCTCGGGTTTATCTAAATTTCCTTCTCAACAAAAATACTAACACATATATGCACACATACTACTAAAAATATGCGCATGCAGTTCTATCCCTATTAGCATCTTCGGTGGACTGCATTGAATAGAACTTGAGATTGATAAAATCACCACTAAAAATAGCACTGGTAATCATAGAATAAATTCAAAAAAAGTAAGTACCCATGTTAAGTTGAGGATTCAATCCCATGTCAGCAAGATAATTCCACCATAAAAAGTTTATCCAACTAAGTTACACTCAATTTGTGGATTCTATGCAAATAAATTAGTTCTCCTCAATATTTGCAAACGGGCCCATATGTGTATTCTAAAATTATGATGACAATGAAATTAAGCAAATATCCCGAGACGTATGATGTAAACCATCACCGATGTGGTTACTTACATCCGACTCCCTCATCCACAAGCTTTGCCGCTCATCGGCCTCAAATCCTTTGACTTGAACTTGCACCTCCACTAGAGACCTATACCTTCGCCCAACCCTAGCCCCTAGGCGGGTTGTCGCATGCTTATATCCGCATCCAGCAACGACCAAATAACAAAACAACAACACCTCTTTGTTGGCGGCCGATCAGGGACCCCACCATTAATTGCTTCTTTCCCCTGTCCATGGTCCCTTTGTAAATAATTATTTATCATATCTGAATATCTATTTTAGGCCCTGTTTAGTTCCAAAAAGCAACTCCCAAATACACTATGCAAAAAAGATTCTCCATCACATCAAAATGTCATAACATGCATGGAGTACTAAATGTAGATGAAATCAAAAACTAATTGCATAATTTTGTTGTACTCTGCGAGACGAACATTTTGAGTCTAATTAATCATTTTTTGGATAATCTTTCACAAATACAAACGAAATGCTACAGTAGCGCAATGATTACGAAGTGACATCTTACTTCTAAATTCAACCTCCCAATTGTAACATCTAAACACCACCTTAGACCCTCATGTAAATTATGTTTCATATAGTATTATGATAATATTTCATTATTGTATTCACCCGTTGCAACGCACGGGCATATTTGCTAGTAAAAAGTAAAAGAAGAGCCATGGTTTCCGCGAGGGAAAGATATGTTACTGATACTGCGTATTATGGTTGACTCATAACAACTGTGCCAATGATTCACGATCGTGTTATGTTATGTCATATACTGTAACAACTTGACCTGATCAGCTACTGACTGCCGGATGCTGCTTCCAATGGCTTCTATTTTTCATCCCAGGCCATCTAACAGATGTGGTGGAAAAAGTCATATCATGTGCATTTCTTCAAATTCAGTTGCAGAAAAATCTCTGGTTCTCTCCTAACGTAGAACAAGGTAAGAGGAAATGCGCCGTCACTTGCAGTTGCAGATGAGCAAGCACTAGCATAGCAACCGTTCTCCGTTCTTCAGTTTTGAGTTATAAAGGCTTGCAGAAACAAAATGACAGACAAAAAATAGAGAAAATAGTAAAGTGGCTGAAGACTGCGCATAGGAGCAAGCAGATCAGGCGTTGAACTGAACCGTGAAACAGCTACAGGTTTTGGAGTCCAATACTGGCTGATCCTTGTTGTTTAATTGTACGTCCTCTAGTCTGTTGACTGCATAGAGCACATGGGGTTGTCTAGTCTTCAGATTTTCTCATCTCTTTTGTGTAAGGTTGAGTGTCATTCGAGCAGAGGCGTTCTCTTCAAGTTTTGTTGTACTGTAATGTTACTTGAAATTAATAAAGCTTCCTATTTCGAAAAGAAGACCAGATGTAGCCAAATATGCAAGCTTAAAAGAAAATTAATTGCTCCACAAAAAATTGTGCATTCTAGTTCAACATATGACAATCAAGGACAATAATCATGGCATCATATGTACTTGTGAGAGAAACATTTTTTGTTTGAGGAAACTCTGAGAGAAACATTGCCTTGCAGCTGGTACAATTCGTCCAAACTACAAGTGACTCATGTGAAAAACACAAAGGACATCTTCCAATGAGAAATTAGATACAAAAAGAAGAGAATTCATAATGTTTCTCTTCACTGCAAATAAACAGCTTTGTTTATCGGTTAGGCAACTGGTATAGGAAGCTCCTACGGTAGCAAGCAGCAATAGCTAGCACGTATGCAGGTCATAGCTCAAGTTAAATCAGCTGGAAGGCTGAAAGCCACCACAAGAAGTGGCTCTCGCAGCACCTATACTGAAGGGTTAATCAGCAGCGTCGACAGTTGAGCACCAGCTAACCATTCCGACTGAAAGATTGTAGTGTGATTATATATCACTGGAATTGGTCTATGACCTGCCTTGGCTTTCTCCAGGCACCTTGTCTTGAATTTTGTGGGGACGATGGGACGAAGCACTGCGGTAGTCGGTAGATCAGTGTTGCCTCAGATCATTTGATTGATATTCGTTCTGCATTTCCTACCCAAAACAAAGGGCGCATGTGTATCATCCGACTCACACATGTCGTCAGGGGAAGGGCACCGAGAGCGAATTGGCTAGACGTGAAGAGCAATTCTCTTCCGCATCTAATTAGAACTGAAAAACGTCAGGAAAAGAGTATCTCAGTATACACCATGCGTATTCTAAAAAAAAAAAGAGAAAAAAGTATGAACCATGCGTCTGCGTTGCCGGATACAGAAAATGGGGAAATGACTTACCGTGCAGGAGTAGGACTGCCTGTTCAATCAGGGTATGAGTACTTGAGGCTTGAGATGATCAAGATAAGCAAAAACATCGCCCATCCTCACGGTAGGGTGTTTCATCAAAAAAAAAAATCCTCACGGTAGGGTTCAACTGCGTTCAAGAAGGGAGACATATAAACTAAAATTTTAGGCGTACCACAGATCAGTGGATAACTGCTAGCGCGGAAGAAAAAGAGAGATTTATGCTGCCCATCAGGACCAACCTGGTTCACTCGCAGTGGATGACATCGGCGAGATTCGGATCCTTCGACTCCTCCCAAGTCATGGTCGCTTCGATCGCTCCACAGTCGAAGAACGGGTTTAGCCGGGTGCCTCACTTCCTCTTGAAGCATACCAAGTCTGGCCACCTTAGCATTATAGTCGAGTGAAATCTGCTTGAGCCTAGGAAGGTATCTGATACCAGTAATCCCTGATTCCAACCTGCAATATTGGATTTCTATGCTTTCTATCTGGGGCGACGCTCCTTCCACAAATCTGATCTCTCTCAGCTTGCCCGGACAAGTCACGTGAAGTTTCCTGAGACATGAGAATGCTCCCCCTCTGAACACTAATTCCTTCCCAGCATATGCCTCCATGTAGAGACGAAGGAGCATCAGGTTGGGCAGCTCCCCGAGTATCTCCATCGTTTTACCTTCCTCTAGTCCGGTTCCCCATAAGAAAATCTTCACCAGCTGTGTAAGGTTGCTAAACCAGTCAGACATCTCACCAATATATCCACGCAACTTTAGGCTCCTCAGCTGGGGAGGGGGGCAAAAAGCAGAGCCCGGCCACTCTGTTCTTCTAGTACTATCAACGGAGAGAGAACGGAGAAAGGATAGTTTCTGGATGGCTTTCCAAAATGTGTTGCATTTTTTGTCCGTGGCCCCTCCTGTGGTTACTCTTAATTCCCGTAACTGAGTAAGTTCACCCAACTCTTCAATTGCTTTGGTATTAGTTCTTCCGATGTCCAGAACCTCTAGGATCTGCAGCTCCTTTAGTTTGCTGATTCCTGTCGGAATTCTCACACCACGTGTTTTAGACCACCAGCTAGAGTAGGCCAAGGTGTGAATATCTTAGGAATGCACAAAGTGTTCATGATGCAATCCTTTGGGAAATATTGATTAAAATAGTTATAGTACGGAACCTTGCAACAGCGGAGGCTACGGAGACTCTGGAGTTTACTGATCTCAGTTGGTAGTGTTGAGATATGGCTGTCTCTTATGTCCAATGCTTGTAAGCCCTGTAATTTCCCTATAGACTTTGGAAGTGCATAAATATGTGAATAGTGTTCCCTAGAAGAAACATTCAAATATTTCAAATGCCGCAAAAACCCTATATTGTTCCAGAGTGGCTTTTCTGCCCCCCGTGCAGTGTGCGACACGTGGGCGTGGTGCCGTGGTCACAGAGGACCTGGGATTAGCAAAGTCGAAGGATTAGTGCTAACACTCATGCATGTCCGACGAAAAGTTCTGCCCTCTGCAGCAACCACTGGCCTTTTTTATTTGGTAATGCATGCATGCATGCGGAACGAAAAAGAAATACACATGCATAGTCAAATGAAATGAATCTTGTAAAGGTCACCTGCCATAATTTAGAATCAGATGAAAAAAATAAAAAAAAAATGCACAGACATAGTCAAATGAATCTTACAAAAGAACACCTGCCACAATTTAGAATCAGATGAAAAAAGTAAAAAAGAAATACACAGCGTAGTCAAATGAATCTTGCAAAAGTCTTATACACAGCATCCTGACCCGGCCATAGACAGGATCATGTTGTGGAGCACAAGAATGAATCAGTGTGCTTCACATTTTTGCACCGGCACATCCCCTATCGAAACCACCATAGGCAAGTTAATCACTTTCTTCAAAAAAAAAAGAAGAAAGAGGATCTCGCCGCGCCTGGACTGCTCCGCGCCGCTCCCCGACGGGGTGCCCACCACCTGGGCCGACGCCGTGGCCTGGGGCGCCGCCGCCGCCGCAGCAGCAGCAGCCGGCGCCTTGGCCCCGGTGCGCGCCTCCCCGCCCACGCCCTGACTGCGGTTGCTGCCTGACGACGTGGTGCTCCAGCGCCTGTCGCGGGCGCTCCGCCCGCTCCCCGTGGAGCTGCTCCTGGCGCCCGCCGCCCAGGCCGACGCCGTGGCCGGGGCGCCGCCGCAGCAGCAGCACAGGCAAGCGCCCCCGCCACAGGTACGGCCACCACCACCACGGGCGTCGTCTCCTTCTCGCTCCCCTCGCAACCGCCGCTCGCTCGCCATGGCGCTGCTCGAGGAGCTGCTTTGGTGCGGTGGGATGGAGTTCTGGCTGCACAAATAAGGTATTCCTTAAACAGATAAGGTTGCCCCGTGGCTCCCCCGACCTGCAGATGCTTGCTCCGTTCGAGGAAGCTAGCAGAAACTTGTCCGGAGCCCATTCCGTATTAGCACTAATTCTCTGTTTGCTAATCTTTTTGTGCAAGCTGACACCCCACGTGTCGCACACTGCGCGGGGTGCATGTGCCGCCCGGGGCACCGAATGTTTTCCAATATTGTTCATCTCTTTCTGCGTAAATGCAAATTCTGCATTATCATGGTCCAAGGTTCTTAGCATCTTCAACTGGGGAGAACAAAATGAAGGTGCAGGGCCCATGGGTCTCTCACCAAAGAAAGTTAGTGATCGAACACGGCTCCAATCCATTCCTATTGTTGGGTAGTTCCTTCCATTGCACACTACATGGCGGAAGTTCTCCTCTACAGTTGTCTGCACTTGATCTCCTAACGAGTAAACAAACGAAATTGAGACTATAATATCACGCATGATATCATGGACCCGGCAGCTCTTAACACTCCCTTCTATGTTCACTCTTGATGGTTGAATCATACTTCGGTTAATTAACTCATCAAAGTAACTTTCTCCAACATCCTCAATAGTCTTCCCAACCCTGGCTCTAACAAACCCCTCTGCTATCCATCTATCTACCAAGCGCCGCCTTCTGATCTCAAAATCCTCAGGAAAAATGCTTAAGTACAAAAGGCAAGGCTTAAGGTGAGAAGGCAAATGATTGTAACTCATCATAACCACCTTCCTCATTGCTTCAAGGCTTGGGTTAGTCTCCAATTCCGATGGAAGTTGATCATAGAGATCACCCCACTTTTTTACATCTTTTGTGGCCAGCAGGCCTCCTACTGTGACAATAGCAAGCGGTAAACCTCCACATTTCTTTACTATCTTATCAAATACTTCTGCCATTTGATCTTTCTTTATGTCATCAAGGCTCTTGCATATCTTTCTTAACAGCAACTTGGTAGCGTCCTCTTTCTCTAGAGTTTTAAGGTTGTAAATGAGTGATGATGAACTGGATCCTTCTACTATGTTACCATTCCTTGTGTTGGGAATATGCCCAAGAGACAACTGGATTCGATCCACTAGTCTTAATGGGCCACAAATGTTGTGAAGCCCATTAACAGGGGAAGGGGTGCTTTATTTATTAGTCCCATATTGCTAATGGAACATGGTGTAGAGAATTTCATCCAAATAAATAGAGACCAAACCCCTCCTGAAAAAGACATGACTTCCAAGCAATAGTTGCTTTTCTCCCCATCGTGCTCGCGGACCTAGCAGTCCGGTGCGCGACGTTTCAATCCTCGTACGTGTGGATACCTCGGAGGTGCTGCGCTTGGAGCACAAGAATCCAAGTGAGCCCCAACTCATTCCAAAGCTGATCAATGATTCAAATAAATTAGTAATTTATTTGAGAAAGGGGTGAGAATTGTTACGTGATTATACTACTTCCACAGTCTCAGAATATAGCTGTTTTTATTTTAGCGTTAAAACAAGAATATTAGCTATTTCTGAGTTTTTAAGGATGTTTCTAGCGGTGTACTGTAAAAAATGTTTCGTTTGGTTCACTTAGGCATTCCCCAGCTTTGCTTATCTCTTCTTTTAGAAAGAGAGGCATTCTTCCTCATCTCTTTGCACTCGGCAACATCCCCAATGTTAGCTGCTCATCCCTGAAATCTCCAATCTTCCTCCTGCATTCAACGCTCACCAAGTCCATGGAATAGGCACACACATGCATCAAGCATCTTCTATTCTAGAAAGGTTTAACGCGGAACAATTTAAAATTTCAATTGGATTTCTTAATCTGTCTAAAAAAAGTCCAACTTTTAGCTATATTTTGGGGTAGAGGGAGTAACTTGTCAGAATCCATTGTCATAATGGACTCAGCTGTCATTGATATTCTGCTTTTAGCTAGGGACAACATCATAATCGTTCCATATGTACTGAAGATTGAAATGTGAATATGCTCAGAAGTCACAACATAGTTACAAGTTTACAACTTCACGGTACAGATTTGGAGCTAGAACCACATTATGGGCCAGACAATTCATGCTTCAATAGGACAATGCAGTGTAATTAATTGCCTCTAGCCACCGTACCCCCACCCAGAAACAAGTGTCCATGTCTCCCACCCGTTTTCCCACAGTCCAAGGCATTACTTTCCGGAACTACTAGCTCTGAGCTACATTTGCTCAAAGGCAAAAGGGAATTTTGGACAGTATGTCGTGCTCGTGGCATGGGACAAAACGACAACTTATTGCACATGTAGGAGGCCTCACTGATGCAGTTGTTTAATAACAGAGGGTGCGTAGGGGGCACCAAATTGTGTGATTTGTGTGACGAACTGATCTGGATTATTCTCATTTCTAGATTAGAATATCAATGCTCAGTTGGATAGCCTTGGGGATAGAGAAGGTCAACCGTGCGATATAGGGAATCATTTCACAGGGATGTCAGGATTAGGTGATAGGCTACTGTATGATGTAGCAGATTTGGGGATTTGAGGCTGATGATTTTTTTTTTACTCTAGCAAAATTCCAACCTTGTCGGCATGGTACATGGTAGTCCTGCAAAAGACTAATAGTCGAATTAGCGTTTCATTTATATATACGTGCCCATCCGGGTAGTAAAAGAAATAGCGTACCTTTGTTCATGGACCATTTGTTACGATAATATATTTGTGAGTTTACTACATTTTAATATGAGACAGATGCACGAGATAGATCTATAAATTTAATGAAACTATTATAAATATTCACAGTAAATTATTAGACAAAAATAGGTAATTGTTGGTTGTGTAGATGTTCTAGTGTCTAAACCAATACTGACTTTACTAGAGGCAATAAGGCCTTCTCCAATGGCAAGGGTCAATACCTAGCTCTAAGCACTCTAAGAGACAGCTCCTCCAATGATCTAGTTCTTAGCACATAGCTCATAACATGAATGACCCCACACGTCATCCTCACACAATCTCGAAATACGTGTATGAGACTATCTAGATTCTGTAAAGATAGCTAGTAAGGTAGACTAGCTAAAAATAGCTAGCGAGTGAGGTGGGATAGAGATCTACTAAATTTGGAGGGCCATTTAGAGAGTCTGTTGGAAACGTTTTTTCTCTAACAATAGCTAAATTTAACTTTAGAAAATGATTTAAGTAGTATCTTGGAGATCCTCTAGGTGTTCATATGTTAGGCTGATCAGGTGTCAAACGAGTTTGGAGGAAGATTTGAGTTACCAACGATGGCATTGGTGGCCATGAAACAGTACAAAGACATAGGTCGTATCGACAAATTATGAATTTATGATGATAATGATATATGCGATAGCAATAAAGGGTGCACATGAAAAGAAACAAGTTGTTAATTGATTAATTGATGTTCGAGGAAGAAAATAGAAAGAGATCATGCAATCCCCCGCAGGTGATATGTTGAGAAGATAGAGTATGATCAAACGTATTTAACACTGGTTAGTATAGTTCATTTAAATTTGTCTTATTTTTAGCTTTCTGGCTTCACTCAAATACAAGCCATAGTCATGAATAATAATCCAAATGAAATACAAGAAAATATTGAATCTTTATTTCTTTCGCTCGCAGAATAATTTATTTGGCAAGTCAAAATCCAACTGATTTTCTAGAAGCATTTTGCACTTCTACACCAGCATCACCTTTTTAAGGATACCATCATCTACTCTTCCATGATCATATTTATAAGAAAAGCCCTTGAGACCTCTACCGGCAAAATTATCCAGATCGAACGGCCGATAATCGCGTTCAGTGATCAGATGGCCACAAAAAATATTTAATTTTGCCGGACCGAAAAACCAAAGGGCTCGATTGATTGAGAGGCACTTCCCCCTCCCGTCCCCTACCAAATCCCCGGCACCGCGGCTTGCCGCCGGGCCTCCGCCGCCGCCCTCGCCGCGGATCACGTGCGCGGCGGCTTGCTCCGCTTCGGCGCGGAGAAGTCAGGAGGAGGAGGCGCAGGGGCGGGGGAAGGCTGTCGCTGGATCTAGTGGCGGCGGCCGTGCCGTGACATTGGCCATGAGCTCGAGAAACCTCGTCCGAACTCCGGTGAGTGCGCCCCTGCCGTTCTCGTCTGCGTATAGTGTTTTGCTTGTTTGGTTTGGTTTGTCGTCGCTGTCGATTCGATCTGGCTGCTGTGTGAAAGCGCGAGGGGAAAGGTTGTCCCTTTCGAAAGAGATGAGTGAGGAGTGGTAGGAAACGGTTCAATTTTACTCTGTGAATAGTCGATGAGGATAAAGCTTCTAGCTTGGGGTTTGCTGCTTGGTCACTGTTGTGCCATTACAAACTAGTGTCCTCGTGATGCCAAAATGGGGAAGCTAGGGCCTAGGGGGGATTTGAGATCTTGTGCAGCAATTCTGATATATCCGTTGTAATGTAAAGCTATCCCACTCCCCAGACATCTGATCAATAATCAATGCATGGTCTACCTTATAGGTTCTATCACATGAATGCTGGCTTAGTTGTTTGCTTTAATTAATCCATAAAAAGTGTAAAAGATAAAAATAAAAATTCTGCTTTGAAAACAGTCTGTTACTTAACATCCACTTTTTGCCCATCCCCTTGACATTCTTGTGACCTTAGCTATTATTGTCAAAGTATGGATGTATCTTTGTTCCTTTGATATGTCTTATAATGCAATGGTTATGTCAGGTTTCCTGTAGTGCTGCTCTTAATGGTTGCTTCACCTCCAATACATCCTGTTCAAGAAACTACTATCAGCATTCTCGTACCACTACTTTGCAAAGTTTGAAAGTAGGCCATACACTTTTGCCTCGCAAATTAAGGAAATCAACTCAACGGAACACTTCATTTTTCACCCAGAGGAAGTTTGTATCACACTGTACATCAGACCTTAGTACCTCATGCAGAGAAGAAGTACCCAACTATTTAGCAGTCAATCTGTTGCAAGACCAATCAAATGCAAGCCAGGGAACTGTTCGTAAAGTGCTTGTGATCTTGAATCCTAATTCTGGATTTCGAAGCACTCGGGATGTTTTCTACAAGAAAGTTCAATCGAAATTAAAGGTAATATGATTCCAACTCTTCCGTCAAAATCCTTTCCATTTGTCATTTACACTTATTTATGGTGTATTCATATCTTTCTTTCTAATTCAGTGACATGAATATCATCACAAATTTAGTTTGTAAAATACATATTCCCTCCGTCCCAAATTGCAATACGTTTTGTCTTTTCTAGATACATAGTTTTTACCACATATCTAGACGTAGTGTATAACTAGATGCATAGCAAACAGTATGTATCTAGAAAACCCAAAACACATTGTAATTTGGGACGGAGGGAGTAGTATACACTATGCACAATACCATGAAAAAATAGATTCTATATGTGTTAGACGAAGATCACAAATACGCTGCTTTAGTACCTTTACCTGTAATTTATATATTTTTGCATTTGAATTTTGATCTGGTGCAGCTTTCAGGCTTCATGATGGAAGTCGTCGAAACAGCATATGCTGGTCATGCAAAGGTTCTTGCTTCTACTGTTGAACTGAACAAATTCCCTGATGGTACTATCAATTTTGTATCCTTATTTTATTTGCATCATGTGCTATTATATTTCACTATTCAATATGTTGTCTTCTCTCTTGTTTACAGGTATTATATGTGTTGGTGGAGATGGAATTGTAAATGAGGTTGGCTCTGTTCCTATGTTTCTTTCTTTATAGAAACTGCACTGGGATACCATTTTACTTTATTGCACATGGCGTCGGGACGATGCAACTCCACCTTCCGTCAGGATTTATCATGGAATTGAATAATTGTTATTTTGTTCCTAGTTTGAGTCGAAACATTGTATCTCCCTCATGTTTGATGAAGGATGGTTATACATTCGCGAGTAAAGACAATGGTTGTGTGATCTCAAAGAATGGCATGTTTGTGGCTCTTGCATCCATTGTGAATGGGTTGTTCATTTTAAATCTTGATGATTCACCTATATGTAATATAATTGCTAAAATTAGTCTCTGATCGGTTTGTGATCTCCACTATGATGGTAGTGTAACGAATTACTCCTACCGGTCGGAATTCCGCCACCGGAGTTAAGTGATACACGTAAACCCAGGCATGGTGAAATATAGATCAATGTGATTGGTCGGATCGAATTTAGGTATATTGACGGTAGCGATAACGGCGGACGGTCCGGGCAAGAACGGCGGACGGTCCGCGAGAGAACAGCGGACGGTCCGTAAATTCGGTCAAGAATCTTACAGAGACGTTATCTAGCGTTCCAGAGGGTCGGACGGTCCGCCAAAACAGGTCGGACAGTCCGCAAGGAAGCGGTGGACGGTCCGCAGGGAACGTCGGACAGTCCGGCGAAATTAAAATTTTGAAAACGATCCCTCAGAAATGTTTAAGTTTTGAATGTCCTCCCAACTAAATCTTGCACCATCACATGTCTTGTACAATTAGTGGTGGGTCTATGAAATTAGGGTGCCACTAGTTTTCCTTGACTAGATGGGTTTGTATCGGATACTTACTCGCATAAAGGGTTGGTTAACTTAAACAAGGTCATCTTAACGGTTAAGGACCTTGGGACATAAAGGTTGGACGCCGAGACATAGAGATGTCAACCAACAACAGGAGTCATATGTGATATGATTAGCGAAAGTTGCTTACCGATCTACCATGTCTTCTAGCGGTGATGCTAAAGCTCACTAGTCGACTTGTTAGTTGTGGATCCTGAATCACTAAGTATCAATGGAGGGATATTGATTTTAGTGGGAGTAAATTCCGTTAAATTGTTTAATGTATTTTGCTCTGTCATAGATATATTGTCTTAGTATTTTTGCATTATTTTCTGTTGTAGATCAATGGCACCTAGCACACCGTTTTCTTTGCGTTCGATCCTTGAGAAGGATAAGTTGAATGGAACAAATTATGCGGATTGGATCCGAAACCTTAGAATTGTTCTCAGGGCTGAGAAAAAGGAAGATGTTCTAGACACCCCATTACCAGTTGAGCCTGATGATAACGCAACCCTTGCTGAGAAAAATGCTTACAAGAAGGCATGTGATGTCAATCTTGAAGTGAGCTGCCTTATGCTTGCTTGCATGGAACCCGAGCTGCAGATGCAGTTTGAGACAAACCATGAGGCGCACGATATGATCGAGGCGCTTAAGGACATGTTCCAAACTCAGGCCAGGACTGAAAGGTTCAATGTCTCAAAGGCCTTTGTGGAAACCAAGCTAGCAGAAGGCGCAGCTGTAGGGCCACATGTGATCAAGATGGTTGGTTACTCACAGAGGTTGGAGAAGCTAGGCTTCCCACTTGGCCCAGAGTTAGCCACTGATTTTATTCTAGCATCACTTCCGCCTAGCTTTGGGAACTTCATTTCGAACTACCATATGCATGGGGCGGAGAAGGGATTGAATGAGTTGTGTGGCATGCTCAAGACAGCAGAGGCTGACATCAAGAAAAGCGCTAGCAGCAGCCATGTGATGGCCATCCAAAACAGGCCTAACTTCAAGAAGAAGGGCAAATCTTGGAAGAAAAGGAAGGGCAAGGCTAAAGATATGATCTCTCAGCCAAGCTCAACGCACCAGACTGAGTCTGGATCAGCTGCAGAAAAGGAGGAGTGCTTTTATTGTAAGGAACTTGGTCACTGGAAAAGGAATTGCAAGAAGTACCTGGCTTCTCTGAAGAAAGGCGGTAGTAAGAGTACTTCCGCATCAGGTACACTTGACATTAATATTACAGGCTTCCGCTGCAACTGCGCGTCAAGTGGTAACAATCTGTGATCTATAACTGCTGCTGTTCCTAATTTTGGGTGAACGAGTTTTGTGTGAGCTAGCGTAGCCTCCATCGTTACCCCAACACCTTGTTGTTACTAGTACTCGACTACCTTCCTCATTCTTCCCCCAAAATGTAGGCTTAATGCAATCCCATGCTTGAGTGGTCCATAAGTCATCAAGAACAAGGAAATACCTTCTCTCCTCGAGACCTTTCTTTAGGTGATCAGCAAGGTGGCTCTCATTCATTATCAATCCTTTACGTTGTTCTAACAGTTGATTCATTGATTCTACACCTAGTAGCTGGTTGATCATTTCTTTCAATAGTTCCTTGGCAACGGTGATCCAAGCACGCGATGTGAACTTGGCACTGATCTCTGAGCTTTCATAAACCTTCTTTGCTAGTGTAGTCTTACCAAGACCACCAGCTCCTACGATCCAAATTACTTGCACTTGAGCAATATCACCACTTGAATTATTTCCAGAATCTCCTTTTTAGGGCCAGCAAAGCCAACGAGCTCTACCTCGCCAATGTAGTGAGCAGCTTGATACCGAACAACGTTGCTCACAGAGTCATCCATACTGCTAGAAGCAACAGACTTGATCAAATTGTAGCGAATGTTTCTGCTGCTCACTTCTTCCACTCTTAACTTGAGGCTCCGAATCTGGACAGCGATTCGGTGCCGGTGGCGGAGCTTCATCAATTGGCGGAGCAGGATTTGGCTCCGCACATGGACAGCAAACTCCTCAAGACAATCCTGGATGTCGTAGGCAAGATCTCTCACCTGCTCAGCCCACACCTTCACCAGTTCATCTTTCTCCTTGGTTACTTCAGCAGCCCTCAAGAAGGCCTGCATAGTCTTCAGCTCGTCTTTGATGAACCTGTCAGTCGTCAGTTTGAGTGGTATAATTGCAGTCAAATTGGTATCATTGGCATCATTAATACAAACCACTGATCTTCATAAGAAGTAGTAGTACTCCTAATATTGGTACTTCGCAGTAATAGCCATTTCAGGAAAACATTGGGCTCGTTGAAGAGAGAAGCTAGCTAGTGTAAAGACTGTAACGTTAACAACAATCATCATGTATACATAAAAGGGTTGTTGGGGACTATGATGTAGACGTATAATACCAGATCTCGTTCTGCACACCGATCAGCCTGCTCATCTGTTGGCCGGCGGCGGAAGCGGCCAAGCTGACGGCGCCCTGGACCAGTGACCCGGCCATGCTCAGCACCGTCTCCGCCATCTCAATACACTCTTCCTCTCCGAGGAATCAAGCTCCCAACGATAGCAGATATGCACAAATTAATCTTGGTGCGTTTGAACTATGGTTTGGACTTCTTGAGAAGCTGCGCCGAGCAGAGCGAAGTGGGTGGGAGTGTGGGACCGTGGGAGAGGCCGGGTCGAGGGGGACGGCTTCTATGGTTGTTCCATGTGACCATGGATCTGGCAACCTTGGGGGGCTCAAATGCACAATGTCCTTTGAGTAAATTACGCCTAGAATAATTAGCATAATCAAAGTGCTACATAATCAAAGTGCTTAGCATAGTTTTTTCCCATTAATTAAAGTGCTACATAATCATTTTAATTATATGGTTGTTGCACAGAATTAATAAACAAGAAACTATCTCTACATGCACAGCAAGCACCAAAAAGCGACATGTAACCAGCGGCGGGCGTGGCGTTTCCACCTTGATGGGGCCCACTCTGCGGCGCCCTAGCTCTGCTCGCTGCTGCACGGTGCTGGTGCCCGCGGCGCACTTTGTACTCCCTCCATTCTACGGACGTCTAAGACAGTGTCACGATCTCTAAAATATAACTTTAACTTTTTATTATTATAAAAATATTTATCAAAGAGTGATATATGTATATTTTACAAACGTATTTTTTAAGACAAATCTATTTATATAGTTTTCACATTTGCAAACTCAACAATTTAAAAATTATTGATGATTTATATTCTCAATATTTAACCCAAACCTTGTTCTAAACGTCAGTTTTTTTAGAATGGAGGGAGCATAATTGTATTTTTTCAGCAGCACCGTCCCAAAATCAGCATTGTTGAGGTTTTTTTAGACCCGACACTAAAAATAATTCTATAGTAGTGTTAGTATATACAAAGTAACGAAGCAAACATGCTAATTTTAGTTCACTTTGAACACAAGTAAACCTATACCAAGGCCTGCCATCTCAAAACCGGCACTTATGGGTTTTTGGCTATAAGTAAAAATCATTCTGTAGTAGTGTTCAAGCAAACATGATAATTTTAGTTCATTTTGAACACAAATAAACTTATACCAAGGCCCGCCATCCCAAAACCGGCACTTATGGGGTTTTTGGACCCGGCAGTAAAAATCATTCTGTAGTAGTACGTGTTAGTATATACAAAGTAACAAAATTTCAGTTCACTTTGAACACACGTAAACTTATACCAAGGCTACTTCTTGGAACCAAGCAGTGGACACAAGTTGACTGCAACAGATCATTCAGCTGAAGTATTCTAAGAAAGAAACAATACTACAACTGATGTAGATAAGCAAGTAAGCAACAGCAGGAGCCATGATTAAAGAAGACAGTGATCTGCATTCTCGCATCCATTAATAATCAACATCTTTAGCATGGGGCATATGTAATCACAGAAAGTCGACTGAGCTACAATTTTTTCGAGAAACAATTTCTCCAGCGAGTGAGATCGATCTGATCTTGTTGAATGTACACTAGCACGCATGTCTTCTGTCTGCAGCACCTGTCGGTCTTCACAAAGTGGATGAGGCAATCTGTCAGGGAGCTCAGCACTGGACACTCGTCAAGATGCTGCTGCTTGCACGTGCCTGTTTCCCTTTGGCCTCGAGGTCCATAGTGTCCTCCTGATAGGAGAACTTCCTCATTAGAAGGCCAAAAGGTGCATATTAAACAATAAAAATCCCCACTCCCACAGTCCCAGTAAGGCAGTAACACATAATCTAGTGGATCTAAATGATCTCAAGATGAGATGCACTAGCTTGGTTCTGGCATAAAAAACAAAAGATGAGAGCCAAATATGACGCAAGGTTGATTCCAACACATGATCTGTCATTGATGTGCTATACGAGTATAGTGTATCTAATAAATAAAGATTACAGTAAAAAGCAAGGGTTCTGGAGAGCCAAATATAAGGAAAAAGTCCAAATTACTCGAGGGGAGTAATTTGGACTTTTTCTCAAATATAATGAAAGTCCAGGGGCACATTCAACATCAAGAAGCTGGGGTCATCGTGTAAGGGACATACCGAGTGTCACAATTCTTCCTGGAGGAGTGTGGTTCGCCGGACAGAGTACAACAAGAGAGAAGATGGCCAGGAGGATGCGGAGGAAGAAGGAGAAGAAACTGAACCCCTCGCCTCGCCTCCCTCGACAGCAACAATGGGAGAAGAGGAGCTGGAGGTTAACGTCACTGCGCCACGGGGAGTCGTCTCGGCGGCGCAATGGGAGGCGCCCGGGGCGGTGGCTTCACCCGGAAGAACTCCCTAACTCATTTTAGGCAGGGGACTCGTTAGATCCTGAAAATATGGTATCAAGCCCTCCGATTAGTTAATTATTACTAAATTACCCATAATAATCGATGGCTTTATCTTATTTATATTATATACCACTAAACAGTTGTATATGGTAGTGGACTAGTGGTACCATATATAAAAGAGCTCTGCTGCTGCCGTCATCCTCTGTGCTAATGGTGATCTTGTTATGTTTCTGCTTCATTCTTCAGTTTTGTGCAGAACTAGTGCTGGCGGAAAACTCAGTGACGGGCGTTCCTTCATACACAAAGGTGGGGACTTCGTGTGTCCACAATCTAAAATAAGGGAGAGGAAATATGTAAGCAATAAAAACCAAAGATGATGCAACTGATAAAGTAGAGAAAGTGCTGGTGAGTGGTGAAAAGAGAGTTTCTGCCACACAGGACCAACCTTTGATTCGTTGGCAACATCCTGTGCTGCAATCTAGGTCCAGCGGCATCATCCAGGTCATGGTATCTTGGTTCAAACTGCAGACTCAAGCTGGGATGATTGGGGTGCGCGTTCACTTCCTCTAGCAGTGTACCAAGCCCTGCCACCCTACTTTCGACGCCGAGTGAAATAGCCTTCAGCTTTGGAAGATGCTTGATACCAATAATTCCTGACTTGAACCAGCAACCTATGGTTCCAATGCTTTCCATCTGTGGCGAAGTACCCTGCTCAAATCTCATCTCCTCCATTTTGTTCAAAAAAAATAGATCAAGTTTCCTAAGACTCTGGAACGCACCGCTTTCAAAGACTAATCTATCATCTTGAAGCGTGCTCATACTGAAACGGAGAAGCATGAGGTTGGGGAGAGCCCCCGGAATCTCAAGGGTTTTACCTCCCATTAGATAGCCCCCAAAGAAAGTAATCTTCACTAGCTGCGTGAGATTCCTCAACCAGTCAGGCATCTCTCCCATAAAGTTTTCCACAATGAGACTCCTTAGAAGGGGAGGAGGGGACTGAAAATGCCACCGAACAACCGGCCGGTTCGTATCAAAGCCCATATGAAGAGAACGGAGCAAAGTGAGCTTCTGAATGGACAAGTAGAGCAAATCACATTTCTTGAAGGTCGCCCCTTCCGTTGTCACCGTTAATTTTCTTAAAAGTCTTAGTTGCCCGATCTCTTCAATTGCTTTGCTACTGGTTCTTTTTATGTCCACAGTTTCTAGTACCTGAAGATCTTTTAAGTTGCCAATTCCTCTTGGCAGTCCCACGCCTGTCGATCTGGACCAGAAGCTACGATAGCCCATATGCAGCTCGGCCACCACCTCGGCACGTTTCTCAACTCCAAATGAAGGCATGAATATCAAAGGGAGCAGCAACATGTGCATCAGACATTTGTTCTGTTTACATGGATCAAAATAATAGTATTGTCTCTTTTTGCTACAACGGAGGCTACGGAGATTATGGAGTTTACCAATTTCAGTTGGAAGACTTGTAATATGAGTGCCATTGATGTCCAAAATTTGTAAACCTTGTGCATTTCCTATAGACCTTGGAAGTGAATAAATATTTGAATATTCAAATCCATGCCCAGCATTGATATACACATATTTCAAGTGCTGCAACAACCCTATGGTGTTGATATCTCTTTGTGAGACTGTGAAATTTGCATCCCCTAGATCCAAAGTTCTTAGCATCCTCAGTTCAGGTGGAAAAGGTGAGGGTGAGGGTCTGTCACCAAATACTGTCAATGATCGAACGTGACTCCAATGCATGTCTGCCGCCGTTGGCCGCATGCTGCTACAGCATGCAACATGACGGAACTTCTCCATTTTTATTCCAGCTGCATTATCTTTAATAGTATATATGAAATTATCCTTTCTAGATATTGAGACTATGATATCATGCAAGATGTCATGGATTCGACAGCTTTTAACCTTTCCCTGAAAGCCTACTCTTGATGCTTGGATCATACTACGGTTAATGAGCTCATTAAAGTAACTTTCTGCAACATGTTTGATGGTCACCCCATCCATGTCCTTTACAAACCCTTCCACGACCCACCTGTCTACAAGAAGCCTTCTTTGAATTTCATAATCCTCAGGAAATATGCTTAGATACAGGAAGCAAGGCTTAAGATGTGATGGCAAGTGGTCGTAGCTGAGGGTCATCATTCTTCGCATTGCTTCAAGGCTTGGGTTGCTCTCAAGCTCAGAAGGGAGTATCTTATAAAAGTTTTCCCATTCAGTTATTTTCTTAGTTGCAAGAACACCTCCTATCGTTAGTATAGCAAGTGGGAGACAACCACACTTTTTAACTAGATGTGTAATTATGTTCCTAAAGCTCTCATCACTTTCCATGTCTTCATGCCTCATGTTTGTCTTTTTTAGTAGCAACTTTATACCATCATCTATCTGTAGGGGTTCAAGGTTGTAGATAAGTGTTTCAGAAGTACAGTGCATAGCTAAGCTCACATTGCGTGTTGTTACTATTATCCGACTTGCTTTGTTGTTACTCCTAGGCATAGCAATGTTCATAATCCAGTTCCATGAATCAATGGTCCACAAGTCATCGAAAACAATAAAGTACCTCTTATCCTTTAGCTCCTCTCGGAGTTTGTTGGCAAGGTTCTCTACTTGCATGACCCCTTCAAGTTCCTTCATATATTTTTTCAACGAACCAATGCCAAAAAGTCGCATGATCATATCTTTCAGAAGCTCCATCTTGAGAAAAGCTTGTGATACCGTGATCCAAGCACGGTAGTGGAAGGTTTTCATAGTTTCTTCTTTGTCTTCATAGATCTTCCTTGCTAAAGTAGTCTTTCCTAAACCACCTGTGCCAACCACACAGACCACTTTGGCATGACCGTCCGTAGCATCGATGTTCATCAATTCAATCAATTCCTTTTTAGGTCTTGCAAAACCCACGAGCTCTTCTTCTTCAATGTTGCTAGCAGAGTAATTGCGAATATCTTCCACGTAAGAGTCTGCCTCTTCGTCAATAGAGCTGGAGGTTTCAGTACCAGTTAAGTTATTGTAGCGGCTGTTCCTGCAGCTCACTTGTTCAATTTTAGATTTTAACTCGCGGATCTTGACAGCAATCTGATGGCGATCTTTCAGCTTTATCAATTGTTTGGACAGGCTTTGGCTCCCCACATGGACCATGAACTCGTCCAAGCAATCTTCAATATCAAAGGACAGATCCCGTACTTGATCTGCCCATTGCTTCACAAGTTCATCTTTCTTTTTAGTTACTTCAGGGGTCTGTAGGAATGCTTGAATGGTTTTTAATTCGTCCTTGATGAACCTGTAAAATAGTCGTTCAAAAATCTTACATTATGATTGGACGTTGATCTAAAGACATGCTAATAAATCAATAAATTTAAAAAATTTTCACAAAAATCAGATAAATCCTAATATCAATTCGATAGATTGTAATCATTGTAGTCATTGAAACCGTTATATTTTTTTCAAAAACAATTACCCAGATCTACCATTACAAAAATAATATAAAGTAATCCTCAAATCTATATTAAATTACCCACCTCTATCATTCCTAATATTTACGCACATGCTGTTATACAAAATAAACTAAAGTAAAAGACCCTAAATTTGCATCTAACATATCTATATTGACATTATTAAAAAATAAAGAGTTAAATGCGTTGTTTTTTTTGACCGGAGTCAGTAGGGGAAGCCCCTACCTCTTTTTTTAATTTTTTTATTCCAAACCCAGTTAATTCGCTCCCACAGGGAGTCGAACCTGGGTCTGTAGGGTGCTACTCAGGTGCTCTAAACACTAAGCTAGAGGCCCTTTCACGTTAAATGCGTTGTTAATAGACAAACTTGACGAGTGAGTGAATTTGTTCATTTATGAGCAACAACTTACCATTTTGGTGCAAATAGATAATCACCACGACACATGACCAAAAAAAGGCCATGTAGGCAGTCACAACAGTGTGTTAGCCACTATATTTTTACAAAAGTCCTTACTCATTATGCAATTTAGTTTAGTGTAGTAGTATCCTTTTTAGATTTGTTTGTAGAATTTTTTAGACAAAGAGTATTGTAAAATGTTTAAAAATCATACATTTTATAAAAAATATTTATTTTGTCGAGGTAAAATAAAATAATATAACAAACAAGATATATATTTGGCATCGACCATAACCATCATATAAGTGCAAAAATTTGACTCGATCTTTAATTCGTAGCTCAGTTTACAGTCCCTATATCTCAACAAAATTTGAGTGGTAATATAAAACCTCAAATTGTTGTATTGTGCCGATATATTATTCATTATGTATAGAATTATAAAAACTTGATGCTTGTCAAAACTAATATATGTCAAAATAAATCCTAATAAACAATAAAATAAGCCCAAATGTACACATATGCTACATACATGACGTTCTTTTGCCCATGTGTCATGCCGGTGACCTATTTACACCTATATGCCAAGTTGTTGCTCCTAAATAAGCAATTAGAAAGATGATGTATCTAAACGCACCACTCGCCAAGTTTGTGTATTAAAGATGCATTTAACTCAAAAATAAAATATAGCAAACCCTATATCATCATTGAAATTAACTACATCAACCATTATAAAAAAAATTATCATAAAATACACATATACGACTCTAAATTATCTATTTATGCTATTGTTAACATAGAAAATACCAACTTAGATTTACATATATTGTGTATGTGTCACCATGTAGACAGTGTATACCGCTAAGAAAAAATCAATGATATTTTCAAATTAAACATATGCCAAACCCATATGAAGGCGCAGTATAAACTAAAAACTATGAACATCATTGAAAAGTTTACATAATAATTGATTATCATATTTTACCATAACCAGATAAAGATAGTATCAATGAGTGTATGTGCCATAATATTTAGCAAATTAGAGAGAGCAAGGGAATCAATTTTGATTATTAGCTATGAGCAAAACTTATAATAAATTTCTAATTAATATATCTCATGCGAGAGCATGGGTCGATGAACTCGTATTGTATAATAAGTTTATAGAAAAAATAATTATGTCATAAAGCACAATGCTTGAAGCGATTATGTAAGTTTTAGGTTGCTTTGCAGTCTACAAACAGTTCACCAGAGATCGAGTATTAGAGATCTCTTTCTGCTCTACAGAACTTTCGTGCAGGTTGCAAGCTACCATCCCTATATAAGGATGGGTTTGGATCGAATACGTATGGAATCGAATACGGATAGCACTATTTACCATATTTTAATTCAAATATGGATATGGATATGGATATAAATATTATCGGATACAGATACAAAATAAATGACTTGAATTCGGAAATCTACTCGATAGAAATAACAAGTATAGACAGTTTTATCGACTTCTTAGAACAAAATTATTATACAAATTGTAAAGTATGAGTATACAACACGTGTACACAAAGACATCTCATTGAAGATAACATATTTAGCGTCAAATATTCCAATAATTGTATATTAAATGATTTTTTCAAGAATAAAATAAATATTTTAATAATAACATATATAATTTAATTAATTAATTAATTAATAATATAATGTACTTGAAATTAATATGATTAGCCATATTGAAATCAATAAAACTTGATTTATATGTACTAATATTATTACAATTAATAACAATAGTCAAGGAAATAAATTTTACATGCTTTCATTAGGTACTTTATTCTTCACAGATACGGATGGTATCGAGTATTTTATACTTTAGTCAAATACGAATATGGAATCAGATGGAGAAAGTTAACGAAAAACAGATTCTGATACATCCATTTTAGTATCCATATTAAAATTGAATATGAATATGGAAAGCTTGGATATTATCTATACTAAAATATTAAAGGATCCTAGAGAATTAAAAACACTTCTCACCTAATATACCCACACCCACCCCTCACAAAGGACCCACCTGTCGGGTTGTAGGATGTGGGAAGACGTGGGAAAATATGGGAAAACAGTATAAAATGTGAAACTTTTTTCACCTGAGACTCTACCCATACCCACACGGACCCACCTGCTCATGATATACCCACATTTGTAACCACGTCTATACACAATTATCCCGTATTGCTAATAAACAATAGATTGAAGAGTCTTTTCCATTTAAATAAAGACCAACTATCTCAAAGATGATGTGCATCTACATTTGAGAATATCTAAAGCTCTCTATACATAAGAGAGCGAATATAAAGTATTTTTAAAAACGCTTCGCACGACTGGTCTGTTTACCACGGTCCACTCAAGTGATATTGCTTTAGTACATATGTGTCATCAATAAACGTGCGTGCCGCACGTGCGTTCATGCTATTATTAGATAAGGTTTTTGAATTTTGTTTTTCGTTTTCGAGAAATTTTTGGTCACATGAATTAACTGTAACACTCCGCCCTTCAAAAGGGCTCCGCACAGCCCTTCCGAAAAGCGTGCACGAGTATACATAGCATTCTAGTTACACTTTTATCGTCGCTTCGTGTAAAAGAGTTAACCGAAAGGTGTTATGACTGGAAGACAAGATCTTATAAATTGACTCAATCCTTACTAAACTAGCAATATAGCACTAAAGATGTACATCCCGCACTCATGCACCTCTACTTGGCTATACAAACTAGGCCGGGCGTGACATTAACAAAATTCATGATTCCAAAAAAAATCAATAAAAAAATTGGTCAAATTTGTTGGAAAAAATTCATGATTTAAGTTTATGAACCCGTTATTAATAACCCTACTGAATAAATGTTTCCATGAATGGCAATAATACAGTGGTGGTCTGCTTCCATTCTCGGCAGAGCGAGCTGCGCTGCGTGTTCGAGCCACGCTGGCTGTATATTACTAGTTTTCTTTCAATTCAGGTTAGCCCCGAAGGAAAACGTGTAAACCAATTTGACGATTTAATTTGTAGTATAAGTTTGTGCGCCTCATATCAGGAGGTTCTTTTTGAAATTTGGCGAGCATGGAGACTCGTGTCAGAAAATAAATGATCTTCCCTAGCTGTTAACATATAGTATATGGACGTACGGATGATGCAGATGGGGGCCAGTATTTAATAACTATATAGATACAACAAATAAACGCACCAGATATCATTCCGTAAGCCCATGATCAAGCTCATCTCTGCCATGGCGGCAGCGGCCGCCTTGCCGATGACATTCACCAGCATTGTCTTCGCTATGCTCAGCACCGTCGTCGTCTCCACCATCGTCGTTGGCTACTCTTCAACAATCAAAATCGGTCGCACTTAGACGCAACTAGCTAAGCAGATCGATTGCCGAGCACTCGAATGTTTTGGGACTGCCCAGCAAGACTAGAGCGGCTTTTATAGCACGTGTGCTGGAAGCTCGGGGCGCGCATGACGGCCCTACTTGCCACTGCCCACTGCATCATCATGTGCGCCTATAGTGGCTAATAATTTCACTCATCTGTCTTTTGCATTCTTCATCACGTGGTCTTGTTTGGCCTTTAAGTCCAATCCATTCCTTCTGGATACATCACGTACTGGTGATACTCTCACTCACACCGATATCATATGTATAGAAAATTATTTGAGAGTATTATAGAGGTTATAGATAATATTGTGGCAGTGAGTGGAGCATAGCTCAGTTATTAAAGTCTTTTTTATGAAACCTCTATCTAGCTTGAATCGTCGACTCACCTTGGGTGCTCACCCCCGCGTCGCCTCGTGGCGACACGGGCGGCAGCCGCCCCTTGCCGCCACAGCTCCCTCCTCCTTGCGACCTCGCCGCTGCCGGAGCGGGCGGCCGGAAGTCCGTGATCCCCACGAGGACGGCGGCAGCGGGGACTTCTTCCCCGCGTCGGCTTCCCGGCGGCGGCCGGCTGGAGGTTCTCTGTCCGGCGACCTCCCGCCGGATCCTCGCCGGGAATGGCCGGATCTGCTCAAGGGGGCATCCGGATCCGGGTGCGGCGCGGCTGGTTTGGGCGTCCGGCGGCGGTGATGCGGCGTGGCGGACGGCGACGATGCGGCGCGGCCCGGCGACGGCTAGTGACAAGTTTGCTGGATCTGACGTCGGCTTGGCCTCCAATGGTGTCTCCTCTCCGGCAGATGCGCCTTCGGCCTTGGTGTTGGAAGGGATAGTTCCAGGCTTTACAACTACATCTGGTGATGACATCTTAAATTTCGCCTTTACTTTTCATATAGATCAAGAGACATGAGTCACCTTGGCTTCGTTCGCGGATTCTCTTACTCGAAGACGGATTTCATCTGTAATTTATTCCTGTGGATTATGCATGGGTACCCAGTGGCTACTTTGCAGCATGATATCTCAGGTTACGAATTCAGATGGTTTTCCGGATTTGGAGTAATCGTGGCCGTTTAAAGTGGGTCAGGGCTGCTCTATATGGAAGCATTGGCCTGGTAAGAAGGGTGAAGCAACACGGTGTGACTTGGTCGTGGTGGTAATTGCTACTAATTCACCGGTTCCGGGAAGAAATTCCTAGGTCTGACCTTAATTGGTTGAGCCTGGCAGTGACCTTGTTGAAGGCATTGTTTGGATTAAGATGAATTACTCCCTCGTGAAAATATTTGATCTGGTCTTAATTGGCTGGGTCATTACAATATCGGCACGTGTGCGTGCCGTTTCCTCGTTGGAGGCGTTGTCTCGGGAGCCTACTTCAAAGTCCAAGAGTTGCTTTGGTTTGTGAAGCGGATGAAGATGAAGACGCTTGTGGTAGTTTGCTAGGTCATGGTGCTCTCATTTTTTGTTTCTTTTTTATTTTTCTTGGGCTGTGTGCATCTTAGTTATGTAGAGGCCAGGTTGGATCTTATATAATTGTATCATCTCAATGTAATTGCTTAACATCAATAAAGCTTCCCTTTTTCAAAAAAAACCTTGGGTGCTCACATGCATTTATCTAGATTTGTTGTATGATTTAACGGTGTTATTCTTTCAGCAAGTGATATGTCAATCAGTAGCGAGAGGCATGTAATGATTACATCTTTAACCATCTCTCATCGATACTCTCACGAAGATGGATCGACTTATGTAGTACTTATACTTATAATAATAAATATACATGGAAAATGGCTCAAGGACATGCTGCGGTAGGATACGGGCACTCCACACAATATAGGTCGTAATGACCGGATGTTTTATATAGCAGCCGTAGAGGGTCACAACATTGTGGTGAATGGAATTGCTTGGAGACTAAGTTGGGCATCATATACCATTTCTTTTGTAATAACTTCTTTTTCAATAAAATTAATGCGTGGCAAGGCACGCTCTTAAAAAAATACTACATCTGTTTCAAAATGTAAGTCATTTGACTTTTTTTCCACAAGTTTGACCGCTTTCACCACTCTTATTTGCACGGAGTAGCTTATTGTTATTCTGAGACATTTTCAACAAATGTTAGTCAAATTCACTGAAATGTGTTAGCATGATATTTTAACTTTAGGGTCCAACTTTTGACTTGTATCACACATATAACCATACTAATTGTTTTATTGATGAACCTTTGTAGTTAGTCAAACCAATTCTACACTGATCCAAATTGGTCTGATCGAACCATTGTAATTGATAAACCAAACAATTATGCATCTCACCTCATTATCCACCGAACCAAGCTAATTCAAATAATGAATCGAACTACTTAAAATAGATTAGACCAAACCATTATGTCAGCTTTAGCCCCAACCCTCCACATCCTGTTTGGTTTGGAGAGGCTTATAATAAGCTTCCCCCTCACATGGAGAGTCTCTTATAATAAGCCTCAAAAGGTGTTTGATTTTTAGCTTATAATAAGCCTCCGTAATAGCAAATGAACTTTATACCCTCATTAATGCAAATGGATAAGATATGGAGGAAGGGGTATGTAGTGGAAACTGGAGTGATTTTTATGGAGTCCATGCAAAATAAGCCTCAAAAGCACACCTCTAGAGGCTTATGGACATATGGGAGGCTTATGAAAATAAGTTCATATAAACCCCTCCGCTTTGATTGAAAAGAGGCTTATTTGGGCTTGTTTGGGAGAGCTCCCACTCTAAAAAACACAGCTCTGCTCCAGGAACTCCACCTTTTTCAGCTCCACTTCTCCGACTCCAGAAAAATATGAAGCTCCAGAAAAAACCTGGAGTTTCGGGAGCACCCCTTGAGGAGCTCTAGAAAAAACCTGGAGTTGGCCTCTAGATCCACTTATTTTTTTAGAGCTGGAGTTTCTGGAGTTGGATGTGTTTGGCTACAGGATTTTGAAGCGGAGCTAGAAAACGTGGAGCGGAGCTCTCCCAAACAGGCCATTAGAGGCGCTTATTATAAGCCTCCAAACTCAACAGGCCCTACAATGGTTTCTATATATAGCATCAATAACTATACTACCACGTAAGGGTTTTTGTTTATGTGGCACTATATTAAATGGGACAAATAAGTACTATATTAAATATGATAGATAATGGAGAAAGAAAGAAACTCGGTCTATTGAAATTCCAATATTTATAAAAAACTTACTCCCTCCGTTCTAAAAAAAACATGACGTTTAGGACAAGGTTTGGGTCAAATATTGGGAGTATAAATCATCAATAACTTTTAAATTCTTGAGTTTATAAATATGAAAACTATATGAATAGATTTGTCTTGAAAAATACTTCCATAAAGTATACATATATCACTCTTTGATAAATATTTTTATAATAACAAGATGTCAAAGTTGTGTTTTGAAGACCGTGTCGCTGTCCAAAACGTCAGGTTTTTCAGAACGGAGGGAGTTTGCAAGACACTATCAAATTTTGTATTCAAAGAAGTTATTCTATATAATACATGGATTTATAAGAGATACATACTAAAAAATCATGGGTGAAGAGCGTAGTTTCTAAAGGGGTATGTTGATGATGTGGCAACATAGACACTTTCTATAGACACTGTAAGTTACGATTGTACTGAAAAAGCCTACCCTTTGTGCCCCATATTTGGTTTTCACTTCAAATATTTGGCATTAACTCTAAACGTGGTTAATGTAAAGTATACTTGTTGCGATTTTATAAGGGCGGCTTGTCCTCGAGCATTATGACATCATACCACTACCAGAAAAATGACCATTGGCACCAGTTGGGAAGCCCCTTTAGCACCGGGTTTCCCAGCCGGTGCTACTCACTACTACAGAACTCGACATCACAAACGGTCTATCACAAACGGTTCCAACGGCTACATGTCCCATCTGACTTGGAACCGTTTGTGATGAGGTCCATCACAAACGGTTCGTAATGCCCCTCCAGGAACACGAACCGTTTGTGATGGACTATCATCACAAACGGTTTATGATGAGCATCACAAATGGTTCGTATTAGGAACCGTTTGTGATGGCTCGTACAGTACAAAACCCCACTTCCCCCTCCCACTCTTCTTATCCAACCCGACGCCCACCATTTCTTTCATCACTGTTGCGACCATTTCTCACCAAATTGCTCAAGAAAGGTCACGTTTTTTGAAGAAAGCTCTCCATCAACTTTTTTTGAGGTTGGTAACACCCAACTCTTCCAATTTGTAGCATGTTTTTTGTTTTAACCACTAAATTTGAAATTTGACATGAATTTGATGGAGGGGGCTCGTTCATCCTCTCTATAGCTCATTTCTCATGAAATTAAATGGAGCAACTCGAATTTAGTAGGTAGATCATTAATAACTTGCTTGAGGACACATGATATGCATTCTTCCATGATTGTTTAGCTTAAATTGTTGCAAAATTGAGACAAATGTGATGAAATGTCTCTTTTTTTCCTCTAGGCCAATTTTCATCAATTTATTCATGGATTATCGAAATGTGTAGCTCTCACTCCATTCCAACAAGGTTAGTATCTAGCTTGCTTTGCTTACTTTCTAGAAGCTTGAATGATTGCAAAATTTAGAAGAATGTGATGAAAACTCTATTTTTTAGCCTTTAGGCCATTTTTCATCAATTTATTCATGGATTATCAAAATGTGTAGCTCTCACTCCATTCCAACAAGGTTAGTATCTAGCTTGCTTTCCTTACTTCCTAGAAGCTTGATTGTTGCAAAATTTAGAAGAATGTGATGAAAACTCTATTTTTTTGCCTCTAGGCCGCTTGTCATCAATTTCTTCATCAATTTTGTCCTCGGCTCCACTTGGTTCAATTTAGTCCTCGGCTCAATTTGATCCTCTCACTTGACTTAAGGTTTGTATCTAGCAGTGCGATTGATTTGCAAATAATTTGGCATTATTATTTTTATTGGAATATTGGTTTAAGGACAAACACATTTTGTTTGTAATAGATGGATGAACGAGGTTGGATGTACGTTGCCACTTCAGATGACTCATTTGTCAACGGGGTTGACTCCTTTGTGAATGGTGCGAGGTCGTACCAAACAAACGATGGATATCAATATTGTCCGTGCATTGATTGCAAAAACCAGAAGCAGATTCAAAACGTCGAGCAGATCCTACGCCACTTGCTGTGTAGGGGTTTCATGGCAAACTACAGGGTTTGGAACAAGCATGGGGAGGAAGGTGAGAATGAAGCCACACAACCAAATGTGGTTGAGAAATTGCAGAAAACGTTCCAAGAGGCCACACGTGGTGAGAATGAAGCCACACAACCAAATGTGGTAGAGAAATTACGAAAAATGTTCCAAGAGGCCACACGTGATGAGAATGAAGCCACACAACCAAATGATACGGGAAATGCCGACCATGGATCATTCATGGATAACTTTGCAGAGACATTAGCAGATGATGATGTGATGGATGGCATTGACCAGATGATACGTGATGGTGAGCCAGAATTCCTTGATGCGAAGAATTTGAAGAAGCTAGAGCAGATGAAGAAGGATGCCAAAACTCCTTTGTACCATGGCTGCAGCATGTCCAAGCTTGAAGCTGACCTCTTGCTACTGGAGTTGAAGTCATCTAATGGCCTATCGGACACAGGCTTTGACAGTTTGTTGGATCTTATGGGGAAGATGCTTCCAAGCCCGAATGGGTTGCCTAAGAACACGTACGAGGCGAAGCAAATGATATGTCCAATGGGGCGCGAGGTACAGAAAATCCATGCTTGTCCAAAAGATTGCATCCTCTATCGTGGTGACTATAAGGATTTGGATGCATGCCCAGTGTGCGAAAGTTCGAGGTACAAGTCCGAGTCAGCTATACATATGACATGTGACAGGAATAAAAGGCCACCCGCCAAGGTCGTCTGGTATTTCCCCGTAATTCCTCGGTTGAAGCGGCTATTTGCTAACCCGAAGACAGCAAAGCTTATGCGTTGGCATGAATAAGAGCGTCCGAAAGATGGAAAGCTTAGGCATCCGGCAGATGGTTCACAGTGGAGGGCTATTGATTATCATTTCAAGAAAACATTCTCAAAGGAGATCAGGAACGTAAGGTTCGGCTTGAGTACGGATGGGATGAATCCTTTTAACATGGTTAGCAGCAAACACAGCATATGGCCCTTCTCTCTTTGCATATACAACCTTCCCCCTTGGTTGTGTATGAAGCGGACCTACATTATGATGCCTTTGCTGATCCAAAGGCCAAAGCAGCCTGGAAATGATATTGATGTGTATCTGGAGCCATTGGTGGATGACCTGCTTTTGTTGTGGAATGAAGGCGTGAAGGTTTGGGATGAATACAAGCGAGAACACTTCACATTAAAAGGAATGTTGTTCGTAACAATAACTGACCTACCTGGCCTTGGTTGCTTATCAGGCCAGGTTACAAAGCGCTATAATGGTTTTGTGGTTTGTGTCGATGAAACTGACGCTAGATGGTTGAAAAAAAGCAAGAAGATGGTCTACATGGGGCATCGTAGGTTCCTTCGCCGAGACCACCCATATCGCCGGAACAAGAAATCCTTTGATGGTACAATTGATATCCGCTTGCCTCCGAAGTACCGCAATGGGAGTGAGATATACAAAATAGTATGCAAATTTGAAGTGGTTTTTGGAAAGGGAAAAGGAAGTGTACACGCACCAACCAGTTCCATATGGAAAAAGAACTCTTTGTTGTGGAGACTTCCTCATTGGAAAATCTTGAATGTCCGCCACGCATTGGATGGCATGCACCTAACTAAAAATGTGGCTGTGAGCACACTCGGCACATTAATGGAGGCCAAGTGGAAAGGAAAAGACTCCTTGGAAGCTCGACGGGACTTATAAGAGATGGGTGTCAGGCCAGAACTACACCCTATTATACAACCTGATGGGAAGAAGAAACTTCCGATTGCTGCATGGACACTGGGTGACCAAGAGAAAAAAATTTGTAAATTCTTTGATGAACTTAAAGTGCCAACCGGATACTCCTCCAACATTAGAAGGCTGGTGAACAAAAAAGAGAAAATTCAACAGGAGCTGCTTGAAGGCCCACGACTGTCATGTTATCATGACCCATCTGCTTCTAGTTGCTCTAAGGGGTGTGCTCCCAACTAAGGTCCGAGATCCTCTCATAAATTTGTGCTCTTTCTTCAGTGCAATCTCGCATAAGGTCATAGATCCGACCACGCTAGACAAGCTTCAAGAAAACCTGATCCATGCTATAACTAGGCTCGAGATGCATTTCCCACCAACATATTTTGATATGTCGCTGCATCTGCTTACTCACTTGGTCACTCAGATAAAAGCCCTTAATATTGTCTGTGCATTGATTGCAATTCGAGAGGTTAATGAGTGTTCTTCGGAAGTACGTTAGAAACAGATTCAGACTGGAGGGTTGCATGGCTGCTGGATGGGAGACAGAGGAGGTGGTTGAGTTTTGCACATACTATTTGGATCTATCACCTGTTGGTGTCCCTGTATCACGTCATGAGGGAAGGCTAGGTGGGAGAGGAACGATCGGCCGGTGGGGGATACTTGTCAAAGATATTGATGATGACAGGCAAGCACATTACACTGTTCTACAACAAGCGTCCGTAGTTGCCACATATATCGATATGCACGTCAAAGAACTACATGACCAGAACATTGGACGGTCAGAATCTTGGGTCCAGAAAAGACATAGAGAAACCTTTGCCGACTGGTTAAGATTAAAATTGTGTGGCGCTGAAACCGGGAGTAGTGAGCTCGATTTGTTGGTCATCGGACCATCAAGTACAGTGACCACGTTCCAAGGATATGACATAAATGCATACACATTCTACACGAGAAAGCAAGATGAAAAGAGTGTCAACCAAAATAGCGGCGTTCGTATTGATGCTTACGACAGCAATCAACGGATTCAGTCATACTATGGTTTCGTTGAAGAGATATGGGAGCTAGATTACGGGCCACGATTGAAGATCCCTCTATTCCGGTGCCAGGGGGTCAGACTTCCCAAGGGGGTCTTCGAGGACAAGTACAGAATGACTGTCGTCGATCTTAAAAACACTGGGTACAGAGACGAACCATTTGTTTGGGCTAAGGATGTAGTGCAAGTCTTCTACGCAACGGACCTCGCTCATCATGGAAAGCACGTCGTCCTCCATGGCAAAGGAAGATCGTCGGTGTTGAAGATAGAACCAAGGAAGAAGGGAACGGCTTCCACGACATGCCTCCGCTTGGTCCGGATGTCGACCTTCCTGTGTTCGAAGAACAAGATGGCGATGAACCGGCATACGTGTGGCTTGATCACGATGAGGCAATCATTGTCAATTGAATAATTGATACGTGTATCATGTAAGATCTATAACTAGCTAGTTCTCTATGCACTACTTTTATTTTTGTAATATTATATCCATGTCTTGTACTTAATTATATGAATTTTCTATGAGTTGTATGAATTTTCTATGAGTTGTATGAATTTTCTATGAGTTATATGAATTTTCTATGAATTATATGGAATTTTCTATGAATTATATGGATTTTGCAATAAATCATATGAATTTTCAATGAGTTGTGATTGTCACTTTCACAAACTAGTATGGCCTCATCAACTCCGTTCCTGTCGAGCCTAACAACCGCTTTCCTCTGGTACCATATCTTGTATTTAATACTTGTAATGCTACAATGATATATTGATTATTATGTCATAACATTAATATATTCTTAATTTATATGTGAAACAGGATATTAATGTAATGCAATTGTTCAACGATGTAATATATCACATCAGTGGCACCCGTCCTTTGGTGGTGAGACATAACAGCGGCTTATACAATGGGATGTATGTGGTTTCTCTTGCAGTCTAAGAGTGCGCCTTGCGTGACCCGAATCCTGGTGATACGGTTCTTTTCACGACCAATCTGGGGCATTCGGGCAGGAATATGTTGCTGCGCGCGATGCCGTGAGAAAGGCAGTGGAACCGTTGGAAATTCATACGAGCCATTGTGTTCCAGACTATAGTTTCTTGAAGATGAAGGCTCTTAAGCTCAATGAGCCAGACGTCACACAAGCTCCAAAAAGGAATTCGTAAGTTACTATATCTTTAATTTTTTATTGCAAATCATGCCTTTTGTTACATATATATTTATATCTTTCTACATATGCCTCGTGTATATATAGGACACCCTGTATTCTGGCCGCCTACTCATAGAGTATGGTTTGGGAGAATTGTTGCGTCAGCTTATGCCGCCTTTGGGATACTCATTCGTAGAACCGTACGCAAGACGAGTAGAAGGTGGTTTTCAATCTTCAGTAACATTGATGCCAATTGAAGGCCCGCCATTGACAATATACGGTGAATTATGTGATGCAAGATATAAGGCAAAAGATAGTGCATTAAAATATGCACTAGACTATGTGGACAGATTTATAGGGGTCGACATTAGGGACCCATTTCATTCTGTCTACCTTGCCATGAGACATGGGGCATATCCTTAATTATTATGTGTGTGTTATCGGAACAATATGTGTGCGATGATGTAAGACTGCAATAATGGGTGTGATGCTGTAAGAATAAACTAATGTGTGATTTATGAAATTATTATGTGTCTATGAGTTATATGAATTTTCTATGAATTATATGGAATTTATAATGAATTATATGGAACTTCAATGATTTATTTGGAATTTTCTATGAATTATATGGAATTTCAATGAGTTATATGAATTTTCTATGAATTATATGGAATTTCAATGAGTTATATGAATTTTCTATGAATTATATGGAATTTCAATGAGTTATATGAATTTTCTATGAATTATATGAAATTTCAATGAGTTATATGTAATTTCATTGAATTTTATGGTCATAGTAGAACCGTTTGTGAAAGCCATCCATCACAAACGGTTCTGGAGGCACAAACGGTTCTAGAGGCCTCCAGAACCATTTGTGATGGGTAGCCTCCAGAACCGTTTGTGATGGACGTCGGTTTTATAGCACGCTCGAATTCACACTCCTGAAATTTTCCAAGTCCCGCGCCCGCTCGCTTCCAATGCGCCGCCGCCAGGCCGCTCCGCTCCCGCTCCGTCGCTGCCCCCGGCGCCCCTGCTCCGCCGCCCCAGCCCCAGCGCACGTCCCTGCCTGCGGCGGCGACCCTGTCCGCGGCGACGTCCTCCTGTGGCGCCCCTACCCGGCGCGCCCTCCTGCGGGTAGGGTGTTTTTCGTGACCTAGGGGCCTCTGTGTAATTTCTAAAACTTATTCCGAGGGCCTGCCTGTAGATGAATCTTTAGGGTGTTACCCAAAACTTCAAATAATCATTAAAAATCGTAGAAAAATCAGAAAAATGCAAACCCAATTTTGTTGGATTCCCTGTAAAGAGATCTACCTTTTATAAAAAGGTTGTATAGGGTTTTTCCGTGTAGTTTGTGAATGGTAAATCAATCTGAATTTTAGGTGTTTTTGGTGTAGTTCATAATATGCTCAAGATATGACAATGAGCTTTGGATATGTTTTGTTCCTTTTGATATGCTTAGGCTTGTAGCAAAAGTTGACATGATGTTTATGAGTACATATTGAGTTATGATTTACGAACCATTTTTGCTAGGCTAAGCTTAATGCTTTTTATAGCCCACTAAATAAAATTTTCTGTAAGCACAAATGCACCTTAGGGCTTTGCTATGATAAGTAGTACCTCTGGTAGAGTAGATGTGATTTTAGGAAATTATTTGATATATGTTTTGTATTTAATCTTGTATAGGATGTTAAATTAATAACTTAAAAAATAATTTGAATCTTCATCCATGCTTTGGCTAGAGGCTTAGATATGATCTATATAACTTGTAAGAGAAAGTTGAGACCAAGTTTAATAAATCTTTTTATATAAGTTATTTGTGAATTACTAGGCTGAAACTTATCTTTTTTATAAAAATAAATATATAAATGATCTTAAGCTAAAATTTGGTTTAAGAGCTAACTATAGGTCACATTACTCACAAAATAATCTTTGTGTAGCTACAATGGGTCATTTCTCACGAATCAAGACCCGTCGTGCCCAACCCGCTACCGATGACGTGGACAATCAAGGTGCCGATGCTGGTAACAATGATGGATCAGTGGCCGAATACCATGCAGATGGAAGCCCGACCCAATTCCTCAATTTCGCCGCCGGTAACGATGAGCAAGCAGTTGACAACGAAGCCGTCGGCAATGAGCAAGCAATTGACAACGAAGCCGCCGGCGATGAGCAAGCAGTTGACAACGAAGCCACCTCATCAAGGAAACAAAAGACCAAGCGAGGGCCAAGCAAGTTGGTGGAAGGCCGAACTATAATCCTCGAGGTCAATGACGCCGGAGAGCCTACAGATTCTATTGAGGCCCAGGGGCCCTACAAGACGGCCATTGACAGAATAGTGAGGGAGAATATTCCCATCAAATGGAGGTGGTGGAGGAATAAAAAAGAGCCCGAGTGGGAAGTTCCGAATGCGACCAGGGAGATATGCTGGACCAAGTTGAAAGAAAAGTTCACCTTCCCTCCCAATACGAAGAACATGATGAAGAAAAAAGCATTGCAAGTAATGGCTCGCCGGTTTCAATATTACAAGCATACACTATACAAAGACCATGTCCTGCAAAGGAACTGTTCTAGATTTCTCACAATGCACAATTCAGCAACCTTTCTGGAGGGAATTTGTGGATTACAAGCTCTCTAAAGCAGCCAAAGAAGCTAGCGTTAGAAATACTGAGTTCGCAAAGAAAAATTTACACCCACATACCACAGGATCTCTTGGGTACGTAAGGAAGATACCCAAGTTGGAAGCAAGCTGATGAGCTGGAAAGCCGTGGTGTTGAGTTGCAGACATCAATTTGGGAGCAAAGGTCTATGACTTGGGCTCTAGGGCACGGGTGTAAATATGGGCCTGATGGAAAGCTTATCCATAAGGATTCTCGTGCCGAAGAAGCGGTCAAACGGATCGAGCAAGCACATTTAGATATTGCCTCAGGTTCCTTTCAATCAGAAAAGGGAGAATGATGCGCTTACCTGTGCCTTGGGAAACAAAGAGCATCCCGGAAGCACACGAGGTGCCGGAATCGTTCCGTGGGACAAATGCTTTGAGGCAGATTCGGGCTCGTACAGAAGTCGGTCTCGGGGCAAAGCTCATATGCAGGCAGACTATGAGAGGCTTTTGCAACAGGTCCGGTGATGAAATGCAGGCTTCACATGAAAAGCGGCGTGAAGAGTTTCAACAATCATTGAGCCAGCGTCCGCCTAGTGCAACATTAGATGGCGGCTCAACTCTCCTTAGCCCAATGGTGCATCGGAGCAGCTGCGGGAGTAACGTGTATCCCCATCCCATCGTAGAAGATCCCAAGTTGAGATTTCCAGTGGATGATATCAGGGAACCCCGAAGTTGCAAGTTATATGCGATGTTAGGGTTAATTAAGACCAAGGTGTCCATTGGTCAAGCTCTACCTACTAAGGAACGAGATGTGTTGCATTGCCGTGAATTGCCTGCTGGCTATGCACGAGTCACACTTGATGCACTAGTCAAAAAGCGGTACGGCATATTGGAGATGGAAATTTCCGGTGGAGAATGACGCCGTACGGTTGAGAGAGAACTTTGGTTGCATTGTCGGGTGGCGCAAACTCTATATATCCTTTGGCGATTCTGATTCGGAGTCAGATGACGACAGCGGCATCAATGATCAGGAACCTTCCAGGCAACCAAGTCCGCCTCCTAGGCAACCAAGTCCGCCTCCTAGGGAACCAAGTCCGCCTCCTAAGGACCCATGGACACCTAAGACGCAGAAGCGGCGACAAACCGCTTCAAGCCCGCCTCAGAGAAAGTCGAAGAAAAAACCGGTGAGTGGAAGCATAACATCCCTGCTCCCTGATAAGGAGGACGTAGTGGTACCCCAATCTGCAATTGATCATTTTACCAAGATGGCATTGGTAAAATACACATGGAATAACAAACAGCGCAAGTCAGATTTCGAGCATACCGTGTCCAAAAGGGCGACACGTTCCTTAAGCAAGGAAGTGCTCCAACAATCCGCTGCGGAAAGGGAGGAAGCAGCTAGGAAGCAATTCCTCAAAGAAACCGGTCTCTCAACACAAGAACTTAATATGTTGTAACAAGACACCGATCAAGTAGATCTGCCACTCGCACCACCAAAATGGCCGTTTGTGTTGGGGAACGACCTGGTTTTCCCAGAGGATGTCCCTAGTCTACCAACGAGGTTGAGGCAACTGAATCAATGGTACAAAGCTCAAGGGGATTCCGAACAATTTGGGGTCAGGTACCCAATGGAATTGTTCGGCAAGCACGACGAGGAAAACACTCATACCATACTGTGGATTGAGTTTCGTCATCTATATGAGATGTACCAACGAGACTAGCTCGATGTTAGCATCATCTTCCATTGGTGATTGTAAGTATCGTAACAAAATCTTTTCCGTTCTTTTGTTGACGATAAAAACTCTCATAACTTGATCTTTATGTAGGATGGAGGCCCAAACTTTTAGGCGAAGAGGGATATGCAAAGATGTAGCCTTCTTGGACCCGTGCACGGTAAATGAAAAGGCCTTGCATAACCCTGACACGCACCGGTATATGTACACTGCTTTCTGCGCGCTAAGAGAGAAAGAGCGCATCATTTTACCGTACAACTGCTCGTAAGTGTGTTCCTAGTTACATGCATCTATACAATAACATGAATCATTTTTCTATTTTTCTAACATGTGTGAAATGTTTACAGGATGCATTTTGTTGTCTTGGAAATCTCCCTTATACAGAGCCATATAAGGGTTTACGACTCATTATGAAGGCCTCGAGAACTCATCCAACCACTGCTTGAAGTGTTTGACACGTAAGTATTTAATGTTGTGTTGGTTCGTTCTATCGAGTCGTATTATGTTTTATTTCATCAACTGACTCTCAATTAATATTTAATGTTGTATAGAATATTCGGATTGTACTGTAAAAAACATCCAGGGATGCATAGACCTTTTTGGAAGAAGTTCACCGTAGAGGATGCCAAGTGGATTAAAAGACAGCTACCAGGTACCAGCCTTTGCGGGTTCTATGCAATGCACTACATCCACATCTACAGCGGAGATGACTTTACCGCATTAGAAGAAATGGTTCGTACTAATCTAGCAATCTAATCATGACTTTTGCTTCTAATGCCGTTTGTGCAGGAAAAAGAACTAGGTGGCACGGAGATACTTGCAGGAGAGGTACTGGCACTCCAAGAACAACTAGTTGGGTTCATTCTGGATGAAATTGTGAGCGAACAAGGCGAGTTTAACATTATGAAGCTGTAAGACACATGTCATACGTAGAACTTTTAGATTCGTTGGATTTGTAATAAGTTTCGAATTTGGTTTAAGTTCAAAACTTGTCAAATATTATTGAATTATGCTTGTGATGTGAATATGTGATATCTCTGAGCTCTATATGTGCCTGTGATGTGTATATGTGCTGTATATGTGATTGTGATGTGTATATGGGCTGTATATGTGCTGTATATAAAAAATCAAAAAAAGAAAATCACAAACGGTTCGTGTCTGAAACCGTTTGTGATGCTCCAGACATCACAAACGGTTCGTGTCTCAAACCGTTTGTGATGCTCCAGACATCACAAACGGTTTGTGGAGCATCACAAACGGTTCCTGAACGACATGTCACAAACGATTCGGAAAACCGTTTGTGATGGGCCTTCCCAACCGTTTGTGATCTTGGGTGCTGGAGTAGTGACTGTTCCGAGGCTACTAGCGGTTGGGAAGCCCCTTAGCACCGGGTTTGCCAACCGGTGCTACTGTTCCGAGGCTAAAGGGTGGGCACTAGCTAAAAATATTTGCATATTTGCGTGTTGCGGGATTCGAACTCGAGACCTCTTGGCTCGGGCGCACCCACCTAACCACCTACGCAGTGCACGTGATAAGATAGAAGATGCGCTCCTTTTGAAATAGGACACGGTGCTAAAGGTCCTTTAGTCCCGAGTCATAACAGCACCCGGTGCTAAAGGGTGACCCTTTAGCACCGGGTCGTAACACCACCCGGTGCTAAAAGAGGGGGGTCATTTAGCCCCGGGTCGTAACACCAACCGGTGCTAATGGGGACTTTTAGCACCTTACCAACCGGTGCTAAAGGGTCCTCGGGGGCACCCCAATTTTACGTCCGGTGCTAATGTTGTAATGTTGTATTAGCACCGGTTCTTGAGTGCACCGAGGCATATAGGTGGGGCGGATGATGGATTTTCTGGTAGTGTATACGTAATGCATTTGATGTCTCGCAAGGAGGTCCATAAAATATTAAAAGCAGGGTTACGTTTCTTATAATCCTACTAGTTTGTTTCCCCTGTCAAAGATCTATGTAGTAAAATCCCGACATTAATCAATCTCATTATCAATTGTTTACCAGGTAAACAATTAAATCTTAGTGGACGGTATTGCCTAGGTCATATTATGTTTACTAGTTAGGTTTGGCGCGCTTATAAAAAATATGTTAACCTGCAACAACGATAAAAAAAATTTGCTATTTACAATGCTCAAAATCGCAATGCATTAATGAATTGAATCAAATAAAAGATAAAGTACAATCTAATATTGAATTGATCACATTCAATTTTGAAGTCAAATAAAATTTCTTATATTATATCGGTAGTTAAAGCGTGTATAATATTATTTTTCTTGTTAATTAGCTGATATTTGAACGATAGTAGATATTCCTAACGGATTGATCTGCTATGCTACACTGATTCATGGTTTCCATAAAAAGATGAAATTAGCAATGAATAAATAATTTAATGATACTTTGTGAAAAAAATTATGGTTATATTTACCCTTTGATTTTATATCAGCCTATTTGCTCCTCTTGTATTTTTCGAAGTAGAATTTAACGCATGAGTCTTGGCCTATTTGTCTCACGATGTCCCTCTCCCGACATCATGTCATAGCGGAATAGCCTTTGCGACTTTCTAGGTCAATCGATGCACTAAACAGTTCGTCGATCCTCATCTGTAGACTGTTCCGTGGGTTAGGTCCGATTCCATATGCCGGCAGGTGATAGTACAGTTGGTGCGCATATAATTTTGCTGTCCATTCGTTGGGTGTAATATAACCTTCATTCTAAAATACTTTTCACCGTTAACTTCTTTTCATAATGTTTAGTTAACTTCTTTTTATAAAATCTGACTATATATTCTTCTTACTTCAAAAAATTATCCAAAGAAATGATATCTTGTGTACATTTTTGTAAATAAGGCGAAGAGTTAAACATGTGAAGAAAAGGTAAATAATAAATATTAATTTAGAAACGAGGTATATCAATTTAGAACATTGTTCCAACAAAAAAGTGAACCATACCTTACAAAATCGGAGCTGCGCGGATGAGTGCGGACGGCCCGGGGACGTAGACGTTCCATGTGTAGGCCTCGTCGCTAGCTCGTCGGTGCATGGTCGATGGCAGCTACGAGGCGCCTGGGACGCCTGCTCACATGACCGGTCTCGGCCACCGAGGGTGACACTCCTTTCATGTATATTACCCGTCTGACCTGCTCAGGGCCGGTCCTGAGATTTTGGGGGCCCGGGACGGAATCTAAAATTAGGCCCTTCTCATATAAAAGTGATATTCATATCAATAAACACATGTCCATTCAAATTACCTTATAATTTTCTCCTAACAATTAGACGCTAGTCATTGATAATAATTTTTTATCAATAAAATCATATTTATGCCAAAAGGTTTTTAAAAAATAAAACAATATATATTAATTGGAAGAAAACATTTTTGGCATAAATATGATTTTATTGATAAAAAATTATTATCAATGACTAGCGTCTAATTGTTAGGAGAAAATTATAAGGTAATTTGAATGGACATGTGTTTATTGATATGAATATCACTTTTATATGAGAAGGGCCTAATTTTAGATTCCGTCCCGGGCCCCCAAAATCTCAGGACCGGCCCTGGGCGCAGCGCAGGACACGATATGGCCTCACGCGGAAGCCCATCGAATGAAACATGGCCGCTGACTAGTTTTCACTCAACGAGACGTATATTAGGTCAGGTCCTCGCGTATTACACCTATGTGTGTCTAGTATACATACGTATACCGGGGCCCTTGTTTTTCGGGGGCCCGGGGCGGTCGCCCCGCTCGCCCCGCCCCAGGGCCGGCCCTGGACCTGCTACATCATGGGAAGAATGCAACTGACCGTAGTCAAGGCGTGGTAGTAGATGCCGACGAGGCATCACCGATAGATTCGGTAGCAAAATCATCAAATCCGGAAAGACAGAGTTTTGAATATCAAATGGCACACAAACATTTCAGCTTCACAGGCTTAACTTGCGGGCTCATTCAAAATCTTCGGCGGCTTAGAAGGATTAGGGCAATTCCTCAAGCGCGGAGGGTACCCCACACTACTACAGAACTCAACATCACAAACGGTCTATCACAAACGGTCTATCACAAACGGTTTTAGGAAACCGTTTGTGATGCCCTCATCACAAACGGTTCCAACGGCTACATGTCCAATCAGCCGTCGAACCGTTTGTGATGAGGTGGCCTGAAGGGGCATCACAAACGGTTCTTAACTCGAACCGTTTGTGATGGACAATCATCACAAACGGTTCTTAATTCAAACCGTTTGTGATAATGAGCATCACAAACGGTTCGTATTAGGAACCGTTTGTGATGTCTTGTACAGTACAAAACGCCACTTCCCCCTTCCACTCTTCTTCTCCAACCCGACGCCCACCATTTCTTCCACCATTGTTGCGGCCATTTCTCACCAAATTACTCAAGAAAGGTCACGTTTTTTGAAGAAAGATCTCCATCAACTTTTTTTGAGGTTGGTAACACTCAACTCTTCCAATTTGTAGCTTGTTTGAACCACTAAATTTGATTAGGTCAAGTTATTTACTCTTACCTTTTTTCGGAATTAAAAATTATAAACCTCTCTAGAGCTCATTTCTCATGAAATTCAATGGAGCAACTCGAATTTAGTAGGTAGATCATTAATAACTTGCTTGAAGACACATGATATGCATTCTTCCATGATTCTTTAGCTTGAATTGTTGCAAAATTGAGACAAATGTGTTGAAGTGTCTCTTTTTTTCCTCTAGGCCATTTTTCATCAATTTATTCATTGATTATCGAAATGTGTAGCTCTCATTCCAATCCAACAAGATTAGTATCTAGCTTGATTTGCTTACTTTCTAGAAGCTTGAATGGTTGCAAAATTGAGGAAATTTGATGAAAGATCTTCTTTTTTTCCTTTAGGCCAATTTTCATCAATTTATTCATGGATTATCGAAATGGTTAGCTCTCACTCCATTCCAACAAGGTTAGTATCTAGCTTGCTTTGCTTACTTTCTAGAAGCTTGAATGGTTGCAAAATTGAGACAAATGTGATGAAAGATCTCTTTTTTTCCTCTAGGCAATTTTTCATCAATTTATTCATGGATTATCGAAATGGTTAGCTCTCACTCCATTCCAACAAGGTTAATATCTAACTTGCTTTGCTTACTTTCTACGAGCATGAACGGTTGCAAAATTGAGACAAATGTGATGAAAGATCTCTTTTCCTCTAGGCCGTTTTTCATCAATTTATTCATGGATTATCGAAATGGTTAGCTCTCACTCCATTCCAACAAGGTTAATATCTAACTTGCTTTGCTTACTTTCTACGAGCATGAACGGTTGCAAAATTGAGACAAATGTGATGAAAGATCTCTTTTCCTCTAGGCCGTTTTTCATCAATTTATTCATGGATTATCGAAATGGTTAGCTCTCACTCCATTCCAACAAGGTTAATATCTAACTTGCTTTGCTTACTTTCTACGAGCATGAACGGTTGCAAAATTGAGACAAATGTGATGAAAGATCTCTTTTCCTCTAGGCCGTTTTTCATCAATTTATTCATGGATTATCGAAATGGTTAGCTCTCACTCCATTCCAACAAGGTTAATATCTAACTTGCTTTGCTTACTTTCTACGAGCATGAACGGTTGCAAAATTGAGACAAATGTGATGAAAGATCTCTTTTCCTCTAGGCCGTTTTTCATCAATTTATTCATGGATTATCGAAATGGTTAGCTCTCACTCCATTCCAACAAGGTTAATATCTAACTTGCTTTGCTTACTTTCTACGAGCATGAACGGTTGCAAAATTGAGACAAATGTGATGAAAGATCTCTTTTCCTCTAGGCCGTTTTTCATCAATTTATTCATGGATTATCGAAATGGTTAGCTCTCACTCCATTCCAACAAGGTTAATATCTAACTTGCTTTGCTTACTTTCTACGAGCATGAACGGTTGCAAAATTGAGACAAATGTGATGAAAGATCTCTTTTCCTCTAGGCCGTTTTTCATCAATTTATTCATGGATTATCGAAATGGTTAGCTCTCACTCCATTCCAACAAGGTTAATATCTAACTTGCTTTGCTTACTTTCTACGAGCATGAACGGTTGCAAAATTGAGACAAATGTGATGAAAGATCTCTTTTCCTCTAGGCCGTTTTTCATCAATTTATTCATGGATTATCGAAATGGTTAGCTCTCACTCCATTCCAACAAGGTTAATATCTAACTTGCTTTGCTTACTTTCTACGAGCATGAACGGTTGCAAAATTGAGACAAATGTGATGAAAGATCTCTTTTCCTCTAGGCCGTTTTTCATCAATTTATTCATGGATTATCGAAATGGTTAGCTCTCACTCCATTCCAACAAGGTTAATATCTAACTTGCTTTGCTTACTTTCTACGAGCATGAACGGTTGCAAAATTGAGACAAATGTGATGAAAGATCTCTTTTCCTCTAGGCCGTTTTTCATCAATTTATTCATGGATTATCGAAATGGTTAGCTCTCACTCCATTCCAACAAGGTTAATATCTAACTTGCTTTGCTTAACCAGTACGACCTCATCAACTTCGATCCTGTCGAGCCTCACAACCGCTTTCCTCTGGTACCATATGATGTATTTAATGTTGATATATTCTTAATGTTGATTATTACATCATAATGTTGATATATTCTTAATTAATACGTGAAACAGGATATTGATGTAATACAATGGTTCAACGATGTAATACATCACATCAGTGGCACCCGTCCTTTGGTAGTGAGACATAACAGCGGCTTATACAATGGGATGTATGTGGTTTCTCTTGCAGTCCACGAGCGTTCCTTGCGCGACCCGAATCCTGGTGATACAGTTATTTGTCACGTCCAATCTGGAGAATACCAGCAGGAATATGTTGCTGCACGCGATGTCGTGAGGAGGGCAGTGGAACAGTTGGAAATTCATACGGGCCGTTGTATTCCAGACTATAGTTTCTTGAAGATGAAGGCTCTCGAGCTCAATGAGCCAGACGTCACACAAGTTCCAAAAAGGATGTGGCCTCTTTATGAAACGGAATTCGTAAGTTACTATTTCTTTAATTTTTTATTGCAAATCATGCCTTTGCTTACATATGTATTTATATCTTTCTACATATGTCTCTTGTATATATAGGACACACTATATTCTGGCCGCCTACACATAGAGTATGGTTTGGGAGAAGTGTTGCGTCAGATTATGCCACCTCTGGGATACTCATTCGTTGCACCGCACGACAGTCGAGTACAAGGTGGTTTTCAATCTTCAGTAACGTTGACGTCAAGGCAAGGCATGTTGAAAATATACGGTGAGACCTGTGATGCACCATATAAGGCAAAAGATAGTGCATTGATATATGCACTAGACTATGTGGACAGATTTATAGGGCTCGACATCAGGGACTCATTTCATACCACCTACCTTGCAATGAGACATGGGGGATATCCTTAATTATTATATTTGATCATGTGTGTGTAATCGGAATAATATTCTAAGACTGCAAAAATGTGCGTGTGATGCTGTAAGACTTAAAAAAGTGTGGCGAAATAATTATTGAATTAAATAATGTGTGATTTCGCGCCACGAAATGAATCAAAGAGATGTGTATAAGAGACAGGGAGAGGCACAACGAG
>OAMR01000876.1:122064-142393 GCA_900205405.1 Echinochloa crus-galli | reverse complement strand
GCCTCACAGGCCGCTCTCTCTCCCCCTGTTCACTGCCGATCTCCTGATCCGAACTCTGTTCCCTCGTAGCTAGCGGCGAGAAAGCCTGAGAGATGAGCCTGGCGCGAGCCGTAGGGTCTGGTCCGTGTCCTGCTCCGTGCCTGCGACGAAAAATCTCTGTGCCAGCATACGCTAGCGAGAGTGCTCGTGCTCGCAGTCGTAGCACAGGAACAACAGGAGGCGCGCCGTGCGGCTCGACGCAGCGACGGGGCGGCTTTTCGCAGGCGGGGAGCCACGCATGTATGCAGCGTCTTGTTCGATCTCTGAGATCACTACCCTGCCCGTATGGGCTTTTTGGCATGCATGCTGTTGCTTCCGCACACCAGGAGATAGCCTCACGTGTGCCTCTTCTGCTCTTCTCTGCATCGTGTTTCTGGCAGCCGGGAGAGGTAGCTCTGGGCAGTGGGAAGTCGCTTTGATTTCTCAAGGTTGCAGAAACGACGACGCTATCGGGCTAAGAGCAAGTATTATAACTATAGAAGGCTGCCTAAATGATGAGGTGGGGGGAGAGAAGATGAGAGGGAGGGGAGGTGAGGTGGGCTGTAAGTTTACAGTCAGCTTGGGCACAAGAACCAATAAACTTTGTGAGAGAGACAAGTGAGTCATGTATTAATGATGAAGGGCTAAATCACTATACAAGTGGGCTAAGAGATGGACTGTAAAAATCTTTACAGCCTGCTGCTGGCTAAATTATTAGTCATCAGGGAAAGGAAAGACCAAGCGAGGGCCAAGCAAGATGCCGGAAGGCCGAACTGTAATCCTCGAGGTCAATGAAAATGGAGAGCCTACAGATCCTATTGAGGCCCAGGGGCCCTACAAGACGGCCATCGGCAAAATAGTGAGGCAGAATATTCCCATCAAATGGAGGTGGTGGAGGAATAAAAAAGAGCCCCAATGGCAAGTTCCGGATGCGACCAAGGAGATATGCTGGACCAAGTTGAAAGAAAAGTTCACCTTCCCTCCTGATACGGAGGACCTGATGAAGAAAAAGGCAGCACCATCAACCCAAACAGTCAACGGCCCCTGTAACTATTGGCAAGTCACCCTTCTCAAATTTGAACACTCTCATTGTTAACTACCACGGGTACCAAGTAACATGTTTCCCGGATGAAAATGACTTTTGTCAAGCCTCAAGAGCAAGTATCCCCCATGCTTATATGTTCCTCTAGGTGGATATACCCCAAGCAAATCTTCACCAAATGCCTAAGATTCCCAACCGGCCAGGAAAAAGAACTGTTTGGGAGAAACCAAAACAAATGAAAGTACTCCTCCCACATACATGCATGTATGCAGCTTTGCTACTGTAGGTCCAAAAAAACATTAAAGTACAAGTGTGTAACTAGTGACAGATATTAAGGAGATTAGGATGGGATTGCAGGAAGAGAATTATACGTATAATGGTTTTTGCTCCACTTGCTGCAGTTCCTGCTTCCTTCTATTGCATAGATTCCCGTAGATATCAGCATGAATGACTGCTAAACTTGGAAGATTATCAAACTTGCAACATCACGTATGTTTCATTTTCTATGTGTAACTTGAAGGAGGGGACACCATACTTTTTGTTATCATATATTTATCTTCCCATTCATATGAAACGTTGTAGCTGACAGTATAGTCTGCACTGTGGCGAGAGCATGGGGGGTTGTTGCTATCATGCAGAAGCTGTTGGTGGCCTGGAGTGACTCCTCTTCAGTTGGATTGCTGCAGGGATTGGCGAGTACCAAGGCCATCAGGTTTAGGTATTGCCATTGACTGAGAACTCTCTCATTGACTCTTCTATTCCCTCAGAATTTTCAGCATCCCGCAAATCATAGATGCTTTTGCTTTGATCCCCTTGCAACGAACAATGGCCCCTTACTGTCCGCACATCCTGTTGTGGCTTGTCGATCTTCACCAGCTTACGTCTTGTAAAATACAAAATCTCCTTGAGGCTTCGGAGGCTACTGATACCGCAGACTGTTAAGTCAGAATGGCAATCTTCAATGACTATTTTTTGTAGCTTCGGTGATGTGCCCTCCTCAAATGTCACCTTTCTCAGTTCACTCAAATGGCCAAGCTCAAGAATCCTAAGCTTTGGAAATGTTCTTCCATGAAGAACTAGTTCTTCCCCAATGTACGCATCTAAAATAAGGCAGAGGCAGACAAGAGCGGGCAGCTTCACAAGCATTCTTAAGGACTCAACATTTTTCAGTTAAATTAACCGAACTTTCACCAGGCTCACAATCTTACCGACCCAATCAGGAATTTCTGCAAGTTGCCCAGTCAACTTAAGGTTGTAGAGTGGGGGAGGAGAAGTATGGTAGAGCTGGTCTAGTGGGAGAGGTTTTCCAAGTTTTGTGTCCACACGGAGGGAACGAAGGGAGCGGAGGTTCTCAAGGGCTACTGACAGTGTATCGACATTTCTCTTGGTTACCCCTGCAACCGCTAATTTCTTCAGCCGAGTGAGCTCCCGCAGCTCTTGCACTGCTTTATTGCTACTTCGTCCAATATCAACACTCTCAAGTATCCGTAGTTGCTTTAGGGCTCCTATTCCTTTTGGCACCCTTACACTAGATGATCTAGACCAGAAACTAGAGAAGCCATTGTGTAGGTCCTTTTTCTTGGTTACCATAATTCTTCAGTAATAAGGGCAAAATGGCTAAGCTCTCCTTGGGCTCATATACACTTCGTTTATAATACTTGTAAACTGGAATGCTGCTGCACCGGAGAATACGAAGATTTTGAAGCTTAGTGACTTCTACAGGAAGTTTCGTAATACGTGATCCCCTTATGTCCAAAGTCTGTAATCCTTGCAGTTTTCCAACAGACTTTGGAAGAGCATATATGTATGACCCTTTCTTGACAGATATGTACTTCAAGTGGCGAAACAATCCTATGTTCCTGATATCCTGCTGTGTTACACGACGTTGACTATGCTCTAGATCCAACACCCTGAGCATCCTCAACTTTAGTGAACACAATGAAGCAAGTTGTTCAACAGGCTTGTAAAACACACTTAATGACCGAACTCTGCTCAGATCACAGCTTAGCTCTGACTCCTGCCTTCCATCAATAGAAAGGTGACGAACACCATCTAGCATAATCCCAGTGCCATATTTCTTTGGAAAGAATACAAAATTTTCCTCTAAACAGATAGAGATGGTAAAATCATGCATGATATCATGAACTAGACATGTCTGCACTAGTCCACGGTTACAGAATTTATGACGTTGAAGCATGCTTCTGTTGATTAGATCATCAAAGTAACTATTCCCAACATCCTCGACAGTCATTCCTATCTTAGCAACAACAAAACCCTCTGCTATCCATCTATGTACCAGGCATCTTCTTTTTATCACAAAATCCTCTGGGAAAATGCTTAGGTACAGAAAACATGGTTTGAGATGAGAAGGCAAGTGGTTGTAGCTAAGAGTAACTACTTTCCTTATTGCCTCCAAACTTAGGTTACTTTCAAGCTCTGCTGGAAGTTGTTGATACAATTTGTCCCACTCATCTAAATGTTTTGTGCCAAGGACACCTCCTATTGTGATAATAGCTAATGGTAAGCCTGCACACTTTTTTAGTATCATGTCGAATATGGGCTCAGCCTCTCCTACTTTTAGTTCATGGTAACTTCTATTTGTCTTCTTTAATAACAACTCCTTAGCATGATGATCTTGTAAAGGTTTAAGGCAATAGACAAGGGACTGACAAGATCCAGCAATAGAAGCGCAGAACTTAGCTTTGCTGGCATCCCGTGTGGTTACTAGTATCCGGCTACCTTTCGTGTTGGAGACTGGAAAAGTCGTTTTAATCCAATTCCAGTCATCTATTTTCCACAAGTCATCAAGAACAATAAAGTACCTTGTATCATTTAGCCCCTGGATCAAGATATCCATGAGACCTTCCACTTTCTTACTGTGAAGTTCCCTCACTTGATTGCTTTGAAGTTCTCTTGAGTGTTCCTTCGATGAACTATCACCAAAAAGTTGCTTGATAAGTTCCTTCAGCAGTTCCTTCCTGTCAAACGATTGTGAAATTGTGACCCAAGCACGGCATGAGAAATTTTCAACAATGTCCATGCTTTGGTAAACCCTCCTAACAAGAGTTGTCTTCCCTAAACCACCCATGCCAACCACAGAAATCACTTGGTGAATGCCAAGGCTTGCATGAACGTTAATCAACTTAAGCAAATCTTCTTTTGCATTGTCAAAACCCACAAGCTCAGATTCATCGATGTTTTTGGCTGACAGATTACGAAAATCTTCCATGTTGGAATCCAGCTTATCAGAATTGGGCTCTATTAATTTGTGCCATATATTTCTGTTGCTCACTTCTTCAACTCTTGATTTAAGATCGCGAATTTGAACAGCAATCCGATGGCGATGTTTGAGCGTCATCAACTGTTGTGACAAGCTTTGGCTCCCAACATGAACCATAAAGTCATCAAGGCAATCTTCAATGTCATATGACAGATCCCTTACTTGCTCCACGCACACCTTCATCAACTTGTTTTTCTTCTCCATAGCTTCAGCAGCCAAAAGGAATGCTTGCATTGTTTTAAGCTCGTCTTTGATGAACCTGCCAGCCAAAATTTGAAAAGGAATTTAGGATAAGACCAGGTGCCAATATCTACATCCTGTGGCTTCCAAGATAGTTTGCCTATTTCATCATTTCATCAAAAGATTATGAACTAATCATGTGCACGTTAACTGAACGAGCATATTCATAGCATTCAAGATATATACTTGGGTGTTGGGTCCTACCAGTTTCTCCCTAACTGGAGAAATTCATAGCCAAATGTGAATACCACGTTAGATCTGAAAGATAAAGTATCATTTGTGCCTGAACAAGAGATACAAAATCCATTTATGAGAGGCTAGCGAAGCAAGAGATGTAGAAAGAGCTGAAATAGGAATTTCAATTGTGTCGCCAACACCATAAAGTGACGTTTTTCCACAATTAACACACAACCAGATCCTGAATTTTATGAAATCCAACAAAGTGTGTTTCTGCTGCAAGAATTACCGCAGGCCTACTTATAACTGTGATAGGTGCAAATTGCATCTATGATTTCAAGAATAAGCTGAATGTTGCTTGCTACATGAGGATAGTTACTCTGGGTGCTTGAAGCATCTGGCTGGAAAGGAACAATATATGCATTCTCAATGGAGCTATCCAACCATACAATATTTGAAACGATTTATTAGGAATCATGGATCAACAAATTTTGTGTAATTTTCTTCCTTTTGCCCTGGGGTTTCTTCGCTTTGGCATTCCAAAGATTGTGAAGTCAGCCTCAGCATTTCATCGAACACCATGCGGGCGGGCGTCGTGGTGAGTAAGCCGAGGGCGTCGGCCTCACCCTCTACGGCTGGCATCCTACGGAGGCAAGCAAAGCAAGAAGCAAGACCGAGTCATGTAGGCGTCGACGACGCGCTCGGCGAGGAGCGTGCATCCCCCCTCGAGCACGCCGCCCTGCCGGCGCCGGCCCAGTAATGTTCTTACTAGGTATTCGATCTGTCTAGCATATATGATGATTTGAACGAAATTAAAAAGCACTTGCAGATCGATTAGATCGGTCTCTGCAGGGACCCTTACCAGATATTGTTCTTGACGCCCATGAGCAAGCTCATCTCGGCGGCGGCGGCCGTGGCTGCCTTGCTGACGGCGCTCCCCAGCAACGACTTGGCCATGCTCACCACCGTGTCCGCCATCTCCCGTGGCTGTTCCTCTCTTTGAATGAGAGATCAATGCACGCTCACCATCGCAAGCAGCTCAGGATTCGACGAGCAAGACAGTCTCGTCTCGTGGTTTCGTAGCCAAAGCCGAAACTTAAAATTTTCATACATGTATGTGCCCGTACGTTGCTACGGGCTGAAAATATATTCAAAACAACTACGTCTTACCAACGGAAAAAATATAGGCCGTGTTTTCAAAAGGCACATTGATTGAGGAATTTTAAAAAGCTTGAGATTAATTGAGCCATTCGTTACGAGAAATCGAACGGTGCAAACAAAAGGAGTACCCAGAGTTACTAAATTAGTGGAACCAGGTATAAAAATAGTAGAATCAACCATTGATTATATTTATTTTTCACTCAAAACATTTGGTACAGGTGGAACCTCTCAAAACAGCTCTGACTGATTTAGAATTCAGTCTAAATTTTCTTGATATATTTTCATCAGCATCAAATTGAACCCATGTTTTATCTTGGTTTTGGAATATGTGTTTTGCCTCAAAATACTAACGAGATAATCCCCAAAACTCCACACCCATAGTCGCTGATTCACAAAGATATCGAGTTTTCACAGTAAACTGTTTGCAATTAATCATCATTGTTTTTAAAGCGGTAAGGCGAGGCGAGGCGACACGCCACCGCCTGGACGCCTAGGCGCTTAAGGCGCAAGGCGAGGCGACGCCTTACCAATATAATATACGTTGACATATACATACATATACCTGTAAAAAAAAAAGAAAAAACAAAGGAATAGTGCCCTGAGGATGAGAAAAAGGCCCATCAAACTGGCCCAGTACAAGCCGCCCGCCTCCCCTGCCTCCCCCCCCGCCGCCGCCCGCCCCTGCCTTCTCCTCCGTCCCGCCGGCCTTCCCCTACCTCCTTAGCCTCCGCCGCCACCTCCAGAGGCCATCCCTGCCGCGGCCGACGTCCCAGCCTCCTCCCTCTCTTTCTCCGGCGGCAAGGATGGTAAGGCGACCCAGACGCCCAGGTTTTTTCACCGCCTGGACGCCTAGGCGACGCCTTGGCGACGCCTTAAAAACCATGTTAATCATCAGATCAAAAGGTCCAACGATTTCTCGAGTATACACAGGCTTGCTTTGTCATAGTTACTGATTTCACGTGTACAGTTTGTGTTCTGAAAGGAAAGTTCCTTAACAGAGATTTAAGGGGATGCAAACAATACAATCAGATAAAAAATGAAGTACATTTACAAAGCTATAATGGAAGAACCCTTTCCTCATCATGTATATTGTCTACCCTAACATTGTTTAAAAATACAATGCACGAAAAAAAAGATAACCATGGAGTTCTGATAACTTTTTGTCAAAGACAAACATTTTTAGTCAACTTAAACATTAGTGCAAGCTTGCCACTTTGACAACTGCAATTAGCTTTGAAAACCATTGAAGCTTCGCCGCGCCACTTCAAATTTTCACGAGATCAAACACAAGGATTAGATAATAAAGGTGAAGCAGGTTGTTGTTATTCGATTCTGACTGACTGTTCTGAACTATTCGAGACATCAGTTTGGATATTTCAAAGATTGCGCTTTGTACCTGATCATCTTCTGATCAGGAACCCACATGCTGACTGTGGCGCCGACCCTTCTAGCCTTTTGCCCTTTCTAGATGTTGATAGGCTCTCAAGGATCTAGGTTTCTGAAACAGAAGTAGGGAGTCAAGAATCAAAACCAATGTGAGATGGCTGAAGCCTTTCTAGTTAACTCTAAATCAACTTCACCAGTATCCAGCCTAAAATAAACAGGAAGCTCTACCAGAGCAGATAATGAGAAGTCCAGATAGGAATCCTATCTGAATTTATCCATGAATTCAACATACTCAATCAACAGATTTGAAGTGACAAAAAGTAACAATCAACAACCTTTTCAGGTAAGGTTAGTAATTAGCATTCAAGAAAAATGTTCCACAAAAGATGTTGAACTGATTGTACCAAATACTTGCTCTAATTTAGCAGAAATGAATGCTGTAAACAACAGCGTGGGATCTTGTATACCAACAAACCGAGTGGAAATAGAAAGGAAGAATGCTCCATGTTAGGGAAGAATGCTGCCTACATGCACAGTTCTAGGGCCCTCTACACAGTCTTGCAATGTGATCATAATCAATATTAGGCTCAACATTTTAACCCGTTAATACAACCTGAAGGATCTTGCTTCTTTTCCTTGAAAATCCTGTTTGTAGAAGCAAGGACAATCACATGAGCACTCTATGCAAAAGCATATTGAAAATCACAGCTACGGTTAAACAATTGCTGATCATGGCACTAAATGTAGGCAATTACCTGACGAACATCAAAACAGCTCGCGCTCCTGCCCGTTCAAGTAGTTATCTCACAGTGCTTGATGCATCTGCATATTTTGGAGAAATGTAATCGAGTACCTTAGAAAAATTTTAGAAAAAAAAACAAAAGAATAGTACTATGTGGTACCCACCAAAGAAAAGCTAGTCCTTTTTTCTGAAATATGGTTCCCATCAAAATAAATTGTCATACAGAAGGGAAGGATCCATTCTATAGACGAAATAAACATGTTTTTTAATATGCAACAAACAACACATGTAATCAGCACATGCTGACACTATTAAGCAAATAATTTTCTTCTGATAAAAGAAAAAATAGTCAAAACATGCTGGCATCAATACCGGACATAGATGAGGTACCAAGAACATGACTGAATAAAACAAAGTAGTAACCACAACCAGTAGTGCTTTGTAACACCTACTAACCTGCAACTGGAAACTCAAAACAGGACAGTCTTTATCAATAGGAGGATGTCTAAAACAGGTACTCCGTCTCAAATATACCGACAAAAGATGCATAGAAAGTAGCTGTGAACGTGTGACAGTGAAACATACTTGAACTCTGAAATTTCATAGCAGTAGTGCATATCAAATCTACAAGAAAATAAATAGCTTCAGTATCCCATTCTAATTACTGAAGGAACAGAAAAGAATAGTTTGTAGCTAAAGAAAAGAATAGTTTGAACTAATGAAAAGAATAGTTTGCAGCTTATATACAGTAGAAAGGGAAAGCTGATTTTAACGTCAATTTCAACTGTTTGGAATTATTTAAGGTATGCCAAGTTGACTTTTCTCATCGATGAATCAGATCAGGCTTACTTATTTAATCCCTTTATCACATAAATGGAATCCAAATTAAATTATAATGAATGTATTAGCACAATAACCTGATAAATTAGTTAAGCTCACTCATAAAGATTGTCACAGGAAAACATGAAAACTGGGAAAGAAACAATCGCTGCACTTTCTTGAATCATTGCTTTCTTGATGATCAAACTGAACGGAGTCAATGTCGATGATGGCCTGCTCCTCTCGGATGTATCCATGGCTGCACAGAACAAACACGAAACAAGGCAATCCTTCATCACGAATCAAAGTGTTGACAGCCAAAATTGGCTTTGGCCCGGCCAAACCGGTCTGACCGGTTTGCCAAACCGGTCAGACCGGTTTCGTTCTGTAATTCGAGTAGGATTAGGATTCCGAGTTTAATCCCATATTGTAACCTATTCGAAAGGGGTAAGACTTCCCCGGCCTATAAATATAAAGGCTAGACGGCCGATTGAGGTATTCCCAATCGAATCAAACACTTTTATCTTTACTTTTGTGTATCTCTCAAACCCTAATCTTTTCCAACCCCCATATTCTGTTCTTTGCTCGTCTCTACGGCGTTCAAGGACGTTCTAGGTGGCCTGCCGACCCTAGAGCAACCCTAGATTAGCTCGAGCTCCGACGGGGTCCCTCCCGAGCTTGGGTTTCTAGGTCTTCACGACCCCCCGGCCAGAAGCGGTCAGACCGGTTCTTAAGACCGGTCAGACCGGTTTGCCCCGGGTGATCAGGAGTTGGCCGTTGTGACGGCCGTGCTGCGCGTTTGATCGATCTCGAGTGTGTTGGCGCGTTTTTGTGTCAACATACTTTTTGGCGACTCCGCTGGGGAAGATTAATCTGGTGCCACAACCGATTCAATCTACTCCAATCATGTCTGGATCGACGTGCGACCTCGACAAGGACAACATCATCACCGCGACGATGGAAGAGCTCACGGACGAGGAGCGGAAGCGGTATCTGATCGCTGAGGAACACTTCAGGGCGCAATTCCTGAAGGGCTTCAAGAAAGATCGCGGTGGCCTTGTTAAGAGGGTAGAGGAATTCGTCATGCCGGCTTTCAAGCTGGCAAACGATCAGGTGGAAGAACTTCCTAAGGTAACTGGCGAATCCTCTGATTTGATGCAGCAAATTACTCGCATGATGGATGATAAATTACTTGCTGCACAAACTGTTACTAGCGAGTTGATTTCTAGTATGACAGGTAATTCAGATAAAGGAAAAAATAATTTAGAATTTAATGAATTGCCTAATTCAACTCGTAGCTCATCAGGCATGCCAGAACATGTTTTAGATCCTAATTTGGGCATGCCGGTGAATTTTTATGCGGGACAAACACCTCACCCTGGTTCGGTCCACGAACCGGTCAGACCGGTTTGTACAACCGGTCAGACCGGTTTGGCCCCCTCTGGTAGTCAGACCGTTTCTTTGGGTGCAGGATCATCTGGTGCGATGGTTTTGTCTAATACATCTACTTCTGGTCCTGTTTACACTATTCCACGCACCACGGGAAGTATACCCCACGGATCTGGCACGTTTCATGCTCCGATTCCGAGTACTTCTCAGAATACGATGTATGGTATTCCCCGCATTCCACATAATAGAGGTGATGAGAAATATCAAGCCGAGTTAGCTAAGTTTAAAGAAGACATAGCTAATACACTTAGAGCAAAACTCGGGCTTGAATTGGGTAGTGCACGCTTATATCAGAAACCGTATCCGCCTGAATTTGATTTGGTTCCTTATCCTAATGGGTGGCGTGTTCCCGATTTTATTAAATTCAGTGGTGAAGACAATAGAACTCCTTGGGAACACATTAGTCAATATATTTTGCAATTAGGAGAGGCATCATTTTATGAGGCATTGCGTATACGGTTGTTCTCATTATCTTTAACTGGAACTGCCTTTTCATGGTTTTCTTCGCTTGCTCCTAACTCTATTCAAAATTGGACTCAATTGGAACGTAAATTTCATGATCATTTCTTTAGCGGAGAAAACGAAGCTAAATTATCTGATTTAACATCGGTTAAGCAAAGCCGAGAAGAATCGGTTCTCGATTATTTTAAAAGATTTAAAGATGTTAAATTCCTGCTACATTAAAGCCGATGGAAAATCGGTTGAATTACTTATTGTAATTAATGGAGCAGAAGAATCAACAGAGACAAACCGGTTAGACCGCTTCTGGAAATCGGCCAGACTGGTTTAGACCTGAACAGCGTCGATCGAGCCAAACCGGTCAGACCGCTTCTGGGAACCGGTCAGACCGGTTTGCGTCTGGACAGTGGCTTCAAGACCGAATTGATCATCATCGAGCTCATTCGGCCGGCATGTTCGAAGCTATTGAAGATCTTGGTGACATGGACAAATTGGGTCAGGGGTTTACATCAGCTGATCCTTTAGAAAAAATAGATATTGGTGATGGTACTATTCCTAGGCCTACTTTTGTAAACAAAAATCTATCGGCTGAGTTTAAAGCCGAATTAATACTTGGAAATTCAATGAGCCAAAGATTCAAGGGAGGGTTCTGAAGCAAGGACCTACTTTTTCGCAGCTCATGAACAAGTACACAAAGGCCGTTCAAGTTGATCGGCCAACAAAAAAGAGACAAAGGTCACCACAGCGATGGAACAGTCCCATAGATTATAAACGTCGTGGTGGTGCTATTGGAAATTCGGTGCATAACCGATTAAGCTCGTATCAATCAGGTCGCTTGACCGCTTTCCAAAGCGGTCAGACCGGTTCTGTGAACCGGTCAGACCGGTTTCGGTCTGAGCAGAAATTTCAAGCTCCTTCTAAGCAAGAATACCGTATCAAGGAGAAAAAGGAGGATGTGCAAGCCCAAGCCAATGAATTCATAAAAATTGGTGATATTCCAGTGGCTATGCAAGAATTGGGCCATAAGCCGATAGTCATTGGGGATTCGGCTCTTGTTCCAGCCAAGAAGCCGATCATGGTTAATGATCATGAGAGTGGTGGTGCTACTAGAAATTCGGTGCATAACCGATTAGGCTCGTACCAATCAGGTCGCTTGACCGCTTTCCAAAGCGGTCAGACCGGTTCTGTGAACCGGTCAGACCGGTTTCGGTCTGAGCAAAGAATTCCAAATTTTCAAGCTCCTCCTAAGCAAGAATACCGTGTCAAGGAGAAAAAGGAGGACGTGCAAGCCAAAACCAGTGGGATTGTAACAATTGGCAGTATTCCAGTGGCTATGCAAGATTTGGGTAGAAAGCCGATAGTCATTGGAGGTTCGGCTCCTGTTCCAGTCAAGAAGCCGATCATGGTTAATGATCATGAGGCTAGCAGTAGCAAGGGCATGAAGAAAGTTTTTCAACCAAGGTGGTGTCCTTCTGGGTTGACTCGCACACAGAAGCGGAAACTACAGCGCTTGAGAAACAAAGAAAAAAGGGAACAGGAAGCTGAGAAGATGAGGGATGACTACTTCAACAACTACAGACCTATGATCCCTCAGACCAAGATTTGGCAAGCTAAACCCGTTGTGCAATCAGCAGCACAACCGGTCAGACCGGTTTCAGAAACCGGTCAGACCGGTTCTGATCAGCCCACCGCTGCAGAAGCGGTCAGACCGGTTTCTGGAACCGGTCAGACCGGTTTGTCAACAGAGGCAGGGGCCAGAACTACTTCAACCATTGATGCTATTCCGCCAATTCCTCCAGTGGTTGAAGATGAAGAATTTATATTAATTTATTCAAAACAAGCATCTAGATGCGTGTTGAAGCATTTGGTTCACGAAAACCTAGCTTTGATTACATAAAAAATCTGATAAAACTAATATCTTCTCTTTACCTTGATGAGCTATCATGATCTCTTTACCCTATATACCAAGCAGCAAGCACATAGATTCTTTTTAACAACCGGCACGAGATTATTCACAACCACACAAATTCGAATTCACCAAAGCATCTAATCTCAACGTCTTCCTTTTCTTGGCTATGTTCATGCTACTGCACACAGCATATAATGAAAGCAGTCCTGTGAAGGACGGTGCCGGCCGGTGACGTCAATTCGTCAATATTCCTTGCAGCAGCTTGAGAATTGAGACCTCTTCTTGTTTCCCTACCTCATCAGTGAAGTTCAGAATCTGATAACCAAGCACTTTCAGTTACCTCGCCCCCGAAATGTTCTTTTCTTCATAACCCAACACAAAACAAGCATCCGAACCTTCTCCCAAATGGATCGCCCAATACCATATCCACATGCATCGGATACGAGACGAAGCCACCATTACGCCTCCCAGCTAGCTTCTCATCGTGTACCTCCCTCTCCTCCGATCCAGTAGGAGGAGGAGGAGGAGAGAGCAGGCTGCCGCCATGGGCTGCTCCTCGTCGAAGCTGGACGAGGAAGCCGCCGTGAAGACCTGCCATGACCGGAAGAGCTTCGTCAAGAAGGCGATCGCGCAGCGGGGTCTCCTGGCGTCCTCCCACGTCGCCTACGTCCAGTCGCTCCGCCGCGTCTCCATGGCACTCTTCTACTACTTCGCCGAGGACGAGCACCTCTACTTCCTGCAGGAGCAGTCGTCGTCGTACTCGTGCCTGCACCGCCCGAGCTCGCCGGAGAAGAAGGTCCTCGTCGTCAACTGCCTGAGGACGGCGGGGGCTCCGGTGCATCCGGTGGTGGAGCAGTGGCAGCACGACCCCGAAGCTGTTGAGAACGCCACGATCGATAGGTTCTTCGGGATTGATGATCACCAGTTCGTCCATCCTTCATCCATGGATCCGATCAACGAGATGCCGGTATCGCCGCAGCCGCCGAGATGGGATTTATCTTGGGACCCTGTCTCTTATACACATCTAGATGTGTATAAGAGACAGGTCGTGGTGCAGAGAAAAATATTCGGCGAATATCGTTTAAGTATATTTTACTTGGCGATGAACTTTATCGTCGAAACGCCGAAGATTTGTTGTTAAAATGTCTTGACTCGGATCAGGCCAAGGTTGCCATGGCTGAGGTTCATGAAGGTATTTGTGGTACACATCAATCGGCTCCAAAGATGAAGTGGTTACTTAGACGAGCCGGTTTCTATTGGCCTACTATGATGGCAGATTGTTTCAAATATTACAAAGGATGTGAGGAATGTCAGAAGTTTGGAAATTTGCAACTTGTTCCTGCTGCATTGATGCATCCTATTATTAAGCCATGGCCGTTCCGAGGTTGGGGATTGGATTTTATTGGACAAATTAATCCTCCATCATCAAAAGGACATCGTTTTGTGTTAGTTGCTACAGATTATTTCACTAAGTGGACCGAAGCGATTCCCTTGAAGAATATGACGCATCGAGAGGTAATTGAATTTGTTACGCAAAATATTATTCATAGATTCGGTATTCCTCAAACTTTGACAACGGATCAAGGTACTTCGTTTATGTCTAAAGAGGTACGTGAATTCGCCGAATCCTATAGAATTAAGTTGCTCAATTCATCTCCATATTACGCTCAGGCTAATGGACAAGCCGAGTCAAGTAATAAAATTTTGATCAAATTAATCAAGAAAAAGATAGAAGAAAGTCCTAAGAGATGGCATGAAGTTTTATCCGAAGCATTATGGGCTCATCGTATATCTAGACATGGTGCTACTAAAGTTACTCCTTTTGAGCTTGTGTATGGTCAAGAGGCCGTTTTGCCCGTTGATGTAAATCTGGACGCTTATAGATTGGCTAAACAAAATGACCTTGATGCTGTTGATTACCACAATTTGATGTTGGACAATATTGATGAGGTAACCGACAAACGATTGAAAGCTTTGAAGGAGATTGAGAAAGATAAGCTTCGGGTTGCTAAAGCTTACAACAAGAAAGTACGAGGAAAATATTTTCAGATTGGTGAGCTTGTTTGGAAGACGATCTTGCCTATTGGGACGAAAAGCAACAAGTTTGGTAAATGGTCACCAAGTTGGGAAGGACCCTATAGAGTTGTCAAAGTCATTTTTGGGAATTCTTACATGCTAGAGACGCTGAAGGGAGATCATTTGCCTAAAGCTATCAACGGAAGATATTTGAAGAAATTCTATCCAAGTGTTTGGCAAGATGCGTGAAGATCAATGGCCGATATATTGTTAAATATCACCCTTAGTATGAATTTTTAGCTCCTGAGTTGTATTTACTTGCTTTTTAGTTCTCAAGTTCACTAAAAACGCAGGGGGGCATGTGTTGACACTCAAATTGGGCCGAAGGCCAAACCGGTCTGACCGGTTTGCCAAACCGGTCAGACGCATTAGGTTCTGTAATTCGAGTAGGATTAGGATTCCGAGTTTAGTCCCATATTGTAATCTATTCGAAAGGGGTAAGACTTCCCCGGCCTATAAATATAAAGGCTAAGGCCGATTGAGATGTATTCCAATCGAATCAAACACGTTTATCCTTTACTTTTTTATCTCTCAAACCCTAATCATTTCCAACCCCCATATTCTGTTCTTTGCTCGTCTCTACGGCGTTCAAGGACGTTCTAGGTGGCCTGCCGACCCTAGAGCAACCCTAGATTAGCTCGAGCTCCGACGGGGTCCCTCCCGAGCTTGAGTTTCTAGGTCTTCACGACCTCCCGACCAGAAGCGGTCTGACCGGTTTGAAGGACCGGTCTGACCGGTTTGCCCCGGGAAGTCAGGAGTTGGTCGTTGTGACGGCCGTGCTGCGCGTTTGATCAATCTTCGAGTGTGTTGGCGCGTTTTTGTGTCAACACAAAGAAACAAACACCATGAATTCAATGAGACCTTTCAAGATATTAAAAGGTAAAAGTTACCTTGCGGAGCTGCTGCGACCAAGAGGTGATGGGGGCGTCCGGCCATCATCGAAGGTGTCCATGGCGGCGACGCTGACACCGCCCTGCCTCGACGACCAAGGTTGCGGCCTGCCTAGACGACCAGCGACAGCGCCGCCTTGATGATTACGGCGGCAGCAACCCCACCTCGACGCTTCATCCAGGGTGGCCATCGTGGCGAGCTGACAGGTCGGCGCGATGGAATGTGTAGGCCGCCGTCAACGTGTCCAACTCGTCCTTCTCGGGGCGGCCGCCATCGCCGGCGCCACGCACGTCTTCTCCTTCGCAGGGGCAAAGGCCGCCACCCCCACCGCGTGCGACTTCCCTCTGTCCTTCCCCTCCGCCCGCTTCCTATTGAAGACCACCTCCTTATCCCTGCCGCTGGCCATCTCCTCCTTGCCTCTTCCGGAGCGTGCTGCTCCCGCGGCGGGGGTGGGTGTGGCGGCGCCCGGGCTGGCCGCGGTAGGCGAGGGCGAGGCCGCGGCCGAAAGAGGCGGGGAAGGAGGAGGAGAAGAGGCCGCGCGAGAGGTGAAGCAGGGGGGCTGGGGCTAGGGTTTGGGAGAGGGGAAGGAGGAGGGGAAGGAGGGCGGGCACCTGCGGCATGGCTTGCGTGCTTCAGAGGTGGGATCCCGGCGGCGCGGGTGCGCGGGGGAGGGGGGGGAGGGGGCCTACCCGGCCGACGGCGATTCCTCTAGGCAGAGGTGTGGGCGACGGCGGCTGCTCCGGCGGAGGGCCGTGGGAGGTGCGGGTGCGGGAGGAGGTGGGGAGGTGTGCGGCGTGGGGTGCGGGAGGGAGTGGATCGGGGAGGTGCGGGTGCGGCGTGGGGGTGCCCGCGGGATGGACGGTCTGCACTCGCGGATGGACGACCACCTGTTGACGTACCACGAAAAGTTCTCCACTTTGCTTTTTTTAGGGGTAGAGATGGTTGTGCGTTGTGCCTTTGTAGGAAAGGCAGCTAATTGATAGAACTCATTGTGCAATCCTTATTGTTTAAGTACTAAGGCTTGTCTAATTGTCAAGCTTTTAAAATAATTTCGAAATAAACTGATTGTGTTTAGTGTTAAGTGCAAAAGAAAACCACTAAATGCAATTTGGAGTGACTACTAATAATTTCTCTGAATAATACTAACGACAACTTGCAATTTCTCTAAATAATACTAAACAATTGCTGCAGACTCCATGTTCTCTGCCATGCACATGATGAAGAAAATTGTATTTAACTCTAATGCTGCACAGTGCACAGCGCAGAAATCACCTTGAGTTTGATGCGGTTTCAGACATAGACTCGTCATGGCTGCATGAGTCAGAACGGATCGGAGTGACGCATAGGCTGAACTCGCCAGGTGCCCCTGATGCGAACTTGCCAAGAGAACAGATTGAAGCGGCAGCCGACTCAGATGATTGAGTCTCTTACGACGTCCTGGTTAGAACAACAGAGTTTTTTTAAAAAGAGTGTGCAATGTAATACAGCTTGATGATTAAATCTCTTAATCAGAACAACATAGTTTTAAGATAAAATTTGTATTAGCTTCAGCTCAACACAGGACTATGGCTTTCAATATCCTTTGTCCAACAGTTCAAAAAAGAGAAATAAATTAAACTATGTTTTCAGGCGACTACAATTGTTAGTTATTAGGTTGTGCGAACAAACACAGGGGAACCATATGACAGCAGAACGTACCTCGCCTACGTTAAATATGAACCTTTGTTTGTCAAAGAAGAGTAAAATAGAAGGTGAAGTGCCCTGTGTGTCCATTCCAGTACCAAGTATCTGCACAGCAAGAACAAAGAAGCCTGAGACCAAAATAAAACTAAAATGACAACAGTTCCCATTTACACGGGAAATGACTTGCACTAAGTTTGATGGGGCCAACTTACCAGCAGGCATCAGTTGGGATTATTGAATGTGTGATTTACAAATTACAATAATACCAGCAAGTATCCTAGACTGTTATGGTTATTATAGTGACTAAGTCCATTAATACAATATCTTCTTTTCAAAAGTTATTTCGACAGAATAAGTTACATACTAATGTACTGGCTTATAGTCTCAATTCATGATATCGTACTATTGCTCCTCTAATTCAATCAATTTGGGATGGCATCTTCATTCATGTGCAAAATGTTTGGTTAACACATATGGGACTGACAGTATTGCATGCAACACATATGATCCAACCCCAAATAAATCCCGAACTGAATTCGCGCCAAGTAAGCAGAATGAATCCACTGAGATTGCTCTGGGTAAAATCAGTCAGTCTCTCACCTGCACATAGCAGGTGGTGTTGACGGGGTTGAGCCTGCGGGTCTTGAGCTCCATGCTCCCGCACTTCCCGCCGTCCTTCCCTTCCACCCGCTTCCTATTGAAGACCACCTCCTTATCCCCGCCGTTGGCCATCTCCTCCTTGGGCCCCTTCCGGAGCGTGCTGCTCCCGCGGCGGGGGTGGGTGTGGCGGCGCCCGGGCTGGCCGCGGTAGGCGAGGGCGAGGCCGCGGCCGAAAGAGGCGGGGAAGGAGGAGGAGAAGAGGCCGCGCGAGAGGTGAAGCAGGGGGGCTGGGGGCAGGGTTTGGGAGAGGGGAAGGAGGAGGGGAAGGAGGGCGGGCACCTGCGGCATGGCTTGCGTGCTTCAGAGGTGGGATCCCGGCGGCGCGGGTGCGCGGGGGAGGGGGGGGAGGGGGCCTACCCGGCCGACGGCGATTCCTCTAGGCAGAGGTGTGGGCGACGGCGGCTGCTCCGGCGGAGGGCCGTGGGAGGTGCGGGTGCGGGAGGAGGTGGGGAGGTGTGCGGCGTGGGGTGCGGGAGGGAGTGGATCGGGGAGGTGCGGGTGCGGCGTGGGGGTGCCCGCGGGATGGACGGTCTGCACTCGCGGATGGACGACCACCTGTTGACGTACCACGAAAAGTTCTCCACTTTGCTTTTTTTAGGGGCAGAGATAGCAAACCAGCACAGCCCGGCGTCCCGAGGTCGTTTATTAGTCCCACCCTGCTCGGTCTCAAGGTGATTAACCAACGATCACACGTTTTATAGGGCGGCAGCTGAAGTATACAAACCCAAGCAGCTGCGTGGTGAGCACAAAGCGAACTATTCTTTCGCCTTTTACTAAAGAATACCGTGTGCACGCCACAATAAGCAGCATACTCTAATTTTTGGAGGGTGCTTCCTCATTGAGCGAGTGCCCAACAAACTGAATTTTCAAAAGTTTGAAGGTTTTCATCAAAATTTAAAGTTCATATTTAAGAATTTAACTCTTCCGGGAAGCTCCAAAAAGATGAGAAGTTTAACGATGATGAATTGCCTTGTATCCTTACTAACACAGAGGTGAAACAGAGACTAGTTTATTTGAGAATTTCTTTTTTGGTAAGCGATGAATACCATATCAACATTGCAAAAACATCCAAAGAAACAGCAACATTGTAAAAACATCCAAAGAAACATCTGGCCTATAGACAAACCAGAGACGGGGGAAACTCTTTGGAAACGTTAGTGTTCAACAGTCTGAACTCTGAAAACAGTACCATTACAAGCTTATACAAGTACAATGCACCAAAGGGAGCCAACTGACACATTGATCGGTTCATGTTTATTTCCATATATCGTATATAACTTAAGAATGGGGTTCTTGCCACAGCAGCTCTAGCAATAATGTACAATGACATGCAGCTGGAGCAGAGACGATTTGCCACTACATCAACGGATCGACCTGCTGCCATGGCGCTAATTCACGATACAGTTGACGATCTCAGGGAGCAGAGGAGGAGCTCAGTAACAGTAAATGAAAGGATCAAAAAAATGGGAATCAGAGTATGTATACACGGGGTAGAAAAATTGCTTCATTGCCTCAGTTTTGGGTCTTCTCCACCTTGGCCTTGATCTTCTGCTCAATGATTGCTTTCTCGGTGTCGAGGCTGAACATCCGGTTGAGGGCGTGCATGTTCTCCAGCGTCTCGTCGAGGGTGCGGCTATCGCTGCCATCGCACCTCAGGTGTTGGAGTGGGCCGTGGAGGAGCTTGTTCACGATCCCGGTGCTCAGCTCCTCGATGGCTCTCCGCATCTTCTTGGTGAGAGCGTCTTCCCCGATCTTCTGCAGGCACTTCTCAAGCTCTGAGGCCCGGATCCTGTCAGCGTATGACCTCAACTTCTTGATGGTCGGAACAGTCTCCAGAGAGTCCCTCCATGCCTCGAACCGTTTCAGTTCTTGGGTGATGATTGTCTGCGCCTCCATTGCTTTCCTGAGACGGTCCTCCTCGTTGGCTTCAATGTCACACCCCAAATTTTCTAATTTGGGATGTGAATAAATAATGCTAATAAATACCATGATTTTCTAGTTTTTTTCTAAAATTTTCCAACATTTGTATATATAACAAAACATTTAATTGTTCAAAATGATTATTTTGTAAAGTAAATTAATGAATCATAGGCTATATATTTGTTTGAAGCATTCATGCTGGAGCATTTTTTTGGGTTGTTTAGTTTAGAATTTGTTTGGGTTTGAAGTCATGGAAAAGCTTTACTAAGCCGTCCTGAAGGGCATCATCACTGAGGACCGAGGAGCACTCCACATCAAGGATCGAGAACTGCAGCTGTACTCTCGAGTCGGGTCTTCACAAGTCGCTATTCCGGTTGCCGACGACCGCCGTTTGGCGAGCAACCACATGACCTGATC
>OAMR01000876.1:107710-119178 GCA_900205405.1 Echinochloa crus-galli | reverse complement strand
TAGGGGTTGGGAGAGGGGAAGGAGGAGGCGGAGGGGGCGGGCACCTGCGGCATCTCTTGCGTCCTTCAGAGGTGGGATCCCGGCGGCGCGGGCGACGGCGGCTGCTCCGGCGGAGGGCTCCGGCGTGCGGGTGCGGGAGGTGCCGGGGGTGCGGGAGGAAGCAGGGGTGCGGGCCACGGCGTGGGGGTGCGGGAGGAAGCGGGAGGTGCGGGGGTGCCCGCGGCGGGATGGACGGCCTGCACTCGAGGACGGGTGTTGGTTGTAAATCGGACGGTGGAGATCGCCCGAAGGGACGACCACCGCTTAACGTACCACGAAAAGTTCTCACCTTTGCTTTTTTAGGGTAGAGATGCAAGGGATGGCAATCCTACCCGCGGGTATGTACCCGATGGGTGAGGATATGGGTATAATTTTTTACCCGCGGGTAAGGGTACGGGTAAGAAATTTTATCCGCGGGCATGTCGCGGGCAAGAAGACTCGCCCACGGGTGCCTGTCGGGCGATCCGCAAACCGTCCACAACGGTATATATGTGTGAAAAATAGTTACTTGTGTTTGTGTGTGAACAATATTTTTTATTATTGTTGTAATCTATGTGATTATAATTGTTTGAATAATATTTATTGTATAATATGCTTGTGCAAAAGAGTAGTAAGTAAAATCTAATCTTATATGTTGAGCACTTGTGCTAATATATAACTTAACACCCCCGACGGGTACCCGCCCGGTACCCGATGGGCACGGGCATGGGCAAGAAATTTTCCCCGCGGCATATTATCGGGCGGGTAAAACTAACCATATCAGGTATACTATCAGGCGGGTAAATGACTCGGCCGCACCTCGCCGGACCCGTTGCCATCCATAGTTGGACTCGTATCACCGGCTGCTCTTGCAACATGCTATACATCAAGTTGATTCCTTTTTTATTGTTACTCCCTCCAATTCTATGTAGTTTCTCGGAGCAAGTTGGTTGTCAATGATTGAACCAACAACGATGTATACACATGGGTAGAGACAAAGGCCTCGTCGTATAATAATCATATAATTGTACAGAGTAGTTGCTGAAATGGAGCTAATAAATACCCCGGAACTCCAAATAATAACACAAACGCAGCTCACAATATATAATCTTGGAGAGAGCAGCCTATTGGATTATAATAATCCAAATAATTTATCATGTGGATTTTTATAATTTAGGAACATGTTTGTTTTAGTTTGCAGATTATAAGCTGGATTATATAATATAGGGTGGTGTGAAACAAACGCAGCCAAAATAGAAGGAGCAAACCAAATATATTTTTTACCAAAATAATACAATAATAATTTTCATTTCACACATGTAAAGCAGTTTGTTTTACAGGATATGTCATGCCGATGCTATGCGGTAGAGTAGGATGAATTTGACGGTGCATGTCCTTGACAACTTAGTCGCGAAAAGATGTATCAACAAAATAGTGGGCGTGCGATTATATATCCACAAAGATACATATGTAAAAAAGTGATAATTAAACTACTGCACCAAAGCCTATAGCTACGTGAAGTACAAAATATAGTATCTATAGACAATACCCTGTTGCTGACACCTTGATAATATGACTACCGTTCAACTGAAATGGTAAGAGAAGGATGAAGACCTGTTAACAGGACAGGTCGGACTAACATGAACAAAGCCAACCCCTCCAGAATTTTGGTTGTCAATGTAATTAGCGCTAGGTGTGACTTGTACATAAAACACTTGTACCGGCTCTGAGAACAAGGACATCTCCAACTTTGAGTGATGGATGGCTCCTCGTGCCTATGATCCAGCTCGGGAGAACTGATGCTTGTCTTTCAGGTGTTCCTCTTGGTTAGCTCTCTGGGTTTTGATCTGAAATATTGCATGCTCAGGGGCTAAATACCGGTATATATTTCGTTGCAGCTATGAAGACTGGTAGGTAAGATATATCTCCGGGGATAGACGCGGATTTTGTCTGGCACTGCTTGTCCCCTAGAGGACGATCCGAGGAATCCTCTTAGGTATCAACTCCCTAGTACTTGATCTTTCTATTATCGTTGAAGGGGAATTTTTCATTAAATTCCATCTGCGAAATAGACAAGATGATTTCAAGTGGATACTGATGGCGATATAAGGACCGGCTCAAGACGATTTTAAGTCTGTCTTTTTGTCGGAACTAGTACAAACTTGCCAATAGAATCCTTTGCCTGTTTTAATAGGGGGGACTTTAACATAATGCGACACAGCATAGAAAAGAAAAAAAATACTTTTAACCCCCGTAGCCTTTTCTATTCAATACAGTCATTGATAGTTTCGATTTTCGGGAGATTGATTTATCGGTTAGACAATTTACCTGGGCAACTTCACTTCCGGATCCGACTTATGAAAAACTTGATAGAGTTTCGATGAGTACTGAATGGGAATTTAAATACCCTCTAGTTACGGTACGAGCTTTAGACCGCAGGATTTCAGATCATACTCCGTTAATTCTAGGGACGGGAGATCCAGCTTTTTCTGGACAACCTAAGCAGTTCAAGATGGAACTTAGCTGACTGGTTCACGGGGACTTTAAAGAAAAAGTCAGAGTGATTTGGAATCAACCGGTTGAAGGGCAAAACACAGTCCAACGTTGGAATAGAAAAATGGGAGAGCGTTGCGACAGCATCTTCGGGGATGGGCCCGCCATCACCATGGGATGTACAAAGATCAAAAGTAATATTTCCAAAATGTTGTGACCACGCTTGACACTCAAGCCGAACTTAGAAATCTAGATGAAGGGGAGAGAGAATAGCTTGAAAGAGCTCGAGATGATCTCACAAAGCTCCTAAGAGAGGAGGAACTGAGATATTACCAACGAGCTAAAGTAAATAACGTCCTCTGCGAGATAGTAATACTAAATATTTTCAGATGGTGGCAAATGGCAAACAGCGGAAAAAACGAATATTTTCCCTTGATCATGAGGGAGGCAAAATAGAAGGTCAGCAAAATCTCAAAGAATACATTACTCAATTCTATAAAGGCCTGTTCGGTCCTCCGGAAGAGAGTCACTTTAGCATGGAACAAAGAATAGATGATGTAACGCAAGTCAGTCAACTAGAAAATGAGTTTCTCACGACCCCTTTCACTGAAAAGGAGATTCGAGAAGCTATCTTTAACATGGAGCACAATAAGGCACCAGGTCCGGATGGTTTCCCGGCTGAATTCTATCAGCATTTTTGGGAAACAATCAAAGTGGACTTAATGAATATGTTCCAGGAATTACACACCGGAGGACTCCCACTGTTTAGCCTCAATTTTGGTGTTATAACTTTGATACCCAAAATCAAAGAGGACAATAAAATTCAGCAATATAGGTCCATCTGCTTATTGAATGTCAACTTCAAAATTTTTACAAAAGTGGCAACGATCAGAATTATTTCAGTGGCAGATAATATTATCAGTCCTACTCAAATAGCCTTCATGCGAGGAAGGAACATTTTGGAAGGAGTCGTAACCTTGCATGAAACTTTCTGATACAGACATTCTAGTTAAAGGGTTTCTCCTCAAAATGGATTGAGTGGATTAAATCCTTTATTTCGGGTGGAAGTGTCGCGGTCAATGTTAATGATGAAATAGGTCCGTTTTTTCAGACAAAAAAGGGGATTCAACAAGGTGACCATTTATCACCCATCCTTTTTAACATAGTCGCTGATATACTCACACTCCTAATTAACAGGGCTAAAATAAATAATCAGATACAAGGTGTGGTGCCCCACTAAATTGATGGTGGCCTTTCCATACTACAGTATGCTGACGATATAATTTTGTTCTTAGATCACAATCTGAACAAGCTCAGAATATGAAGAATATTCTTTATGCTTGAGCAGTTATCAGGGCTCAAAATTAATTTTCACAAGAGTGAAATTTACTGTTTTGGTGAGGCTAAGAACTTTGAAGTCCAATATAAAAAACTGTTTGGTTGTAATCCTAGAGCTTTCCCAATCAGATATTTAGGTATTCCGTTTCACAACAGGAAATTGTCTAATAATGACTGGCTGAGGATCCAGAAACGTTTTGAGAACCGCCTCAGTAGTTGGAAAAGGAAAAACCTTTCATATGAAGGACGTTTGACTTTAATCAACTCAGTTCATAGTAGTCTACGGATGTATATGATCTCCTTCTTCCAAATCCAAAAGAGGGGTTCGTAAGAAGTTGGACTACTACCGCTCTAGATTCTTTTGGCAAAGCGATGACCACAAAAGAAAATACAGATTAGCTCGATGGAGCATTCTGTGTATTCCGAAAGACCAAGGAGGGTTAGGGATACATAATCTAGAACTCAAGAACATCGCTTTACTCAGCAAGTGGTTGTATCGTCTATTGACAACGGATGGTACCTGGCAACAAATCCTACGTAACAAGTATCTAGGGACCAAGCCTCTGGTTCATGTTTAATGGAAAAGCGGGGATTCTCACTTCTGGGCTAGTCTTATGAAGGTCAAAAATGATTTCCTAAAATTTAAAACATAAAGGATGGGACTCAGATAAGATTTTGGGAGGATAAATGGTTAGGCAACAGGCCTATTCGTGATCAATACTCACAGCTATATAATATAGCTCGGAAAAAACAGGTTACGGTAGCGGAAGTACTTAGTACAGGGATTCCCAATATATCCTGGCGAGGAGATTTGATCGGACCTAAATTGATAATGTGGAATAACCTAGCGGTAAGACCTAAATTGATAATGTGGAATACACATCCTTGGTTTCATGATGAACTTGTTTTGGCTGTGTGTCGTTTCGACAGAGGCCGCGAATCATTTTCAATGGATGTATCACCTCGATGTATCTAACTGAAAATTAATAAAGTTTCTCTTTTCTAAAAAAATGGCCTTTCGCTGAAAAATACAAACTGGGTTGCACCAAAAAGAAAATCAGGAGTAAATGGCTATCTCTCCATAATATAAATATACACCAACTCTCCTACATGTCCGATAAGAAAAGGACCAGTTTCCTAGGACAACCCACCCTGTAATTAGGAGAACCCGCAGCCACACCACCACCACCACACACATACTAATAAACACAATCCAACCATGATAAGCTGCGATTCCATCATTTTAGCATTCAGCACCGGCTACACTTCTTTCAGAACTCCTAAAGCTCTGGAAAAATAGTTGTGCTGTTTCTATGACCTTCCATTGATTTACACATGAACAGCATTAAATAAAAACCTGTTGTGTCTGCTTTTTTTCATAACAGAATAGTTTCAGCAATCATATGAATTATGTCATGAATTAAACTTCCCAGATTCTGTATAAAGATGTGTACAAGTAACTTTTGTAATCAATCAGGTTCAACAAATAGTTCAAATAAGATTTGGTGCTAAAATGCATTGTTCTTGTAATTCCATACTTCTGGATTATCAAGACGGCTGAGCTCATGGCCATCAGGCAAACTCCCAGATATGTACTGCCAGCCAAGAATATCACTCTCTAGGTCCGCATCCAAAAGCACATCCCAAAAGTACTTCATCCCCCAAGTCCCTAGTATTTGTAGAAAATTTACATCAAAACTTGAGACTATCACTCTTATCCGATTATGTGTCCAACCAGTAGCCCAGAGTTCCCTCATGCCAGCATCTACTAATGGGTATCCGGTCATTCCTTGTCTCCAAGATTTAAAACGGTCCTCATCCGATCGCCAGGGATAATGCTTCAAGTTACCCAGTAATGACCTTTCATGTGTGAATGGGAAGTTAAAACACAAGTAACGCGAATATTCCCGAAAACCTATTGATCGTAGGAACAATCGAACACTCTCCTCAGCTTCAGGCTTCAGATTTTCCTTCATTTCTGAAGGATCGATACGGCAACCAGAGAGAAGGAAGTGAATGGGAGCCGATAAAAATTTCTCTCAAGAGAGCAATCTGGCCTATGTCCCGATTACAACCCAACACGCCTCTCTTCTAATCGTCAGGGTGACACAAACCAACTAGTAACCTACTCACCCTAGGAACGATTAGGAATTTCTCAAAGTATCGCGGAAGCAAATTAACAAGAGTATTAATTAACTTGTGGAAAGATTAAGCTAACACCTCATTTAAGCTTGCATCTAGAACCACTGCTATCCGTCCAACACAAGCATGTAATATTCAACCACTTGTCTGGTAAGCGTGCAAGGATTAATTAAATAAATAGCTAGCGCTAGCTAATTACTAAATATGCAACCTGCTGCGAACTGAGAGGCAAGAACGGTGCAAGGACTAATTGATTAAACCAGAAGCTAACAAACTACTTCGGCAATGCTGCTGCTCCGGAAAGAATCAAGCACAATGGAAAATAATATTGATATGAACAGTAGATTCACTATTACAAGAAAGAGACATTTCACAAACTAATCTCCAAATGCAGAGCAGAACATCACCGGCAAAGATTAGATAAAAGAACTTAAGTAGCAGATTTACTGTTGCCTGAAAATGACACTTCAGTATACCTGAAGACACTCCGCTCTGGTAGGCTCGGCCTGCTGCTGTACTTCACGCTCCTGAGCTTGCTGCGCTGGGTCTTGAGCGCCCCGCAGCCTGCTTCACGCTGCACTGGGCCGCGCCGGCCTGTGTGCCTGCCCTGCTCGCTCCTGGGCCTTGCACGCCTAGCTGGGCCGCACGCTCGTTGTTGGCCCACGTGCACGTGGCTGCGCGCTCGCCTGGACGCGCTCGTGCCTGACGCCGACGCTGTAGCTGCGCAAGAACAAAGGCACAAACAGGAAGAACAAAGCACCACCCGAGCTCCACTCAATTCTAAAATACTCCCTTAAGACTTCACAGATCGAGGCAAAACTTGAGCCATAGCAGCACCTCTCCAAGGGTAATAAGATCTAGTAAGTAGATCCGAAAAAGCTCAAGCAAACATGACGAATTTTGGAATGAACCGAAGAACACACCCAACTCGAGTTCATCCACAAAACTTCAAATTGAGACCGATTCCCGACGTTTGAGAGGTTAAGATCATCCACAAAGAGGCGCAAGCCACTCACCCATGATCCCCTCAAACAAATCCGGAGCCAAACGGCCTAGAAACGAAGAATCGAGGTGACCACGAAAATCCCCAACAATAGCTCCGAAAATCCCGAAAAAAACAAATCACAGATCTTGAAAGGGACACAAGCTAAGCCACGAAATTGAACTTTGGATTATCACAAGAGGTTCGGTTACAAGCCACTCCTAGCAACAAACAAAGCTAGGATGGCAAAAAGATCACTAAAAGATCCAACTCTCTCCTCTCTTCCTCTCACCAAGAGCACCCAAAAAGAAAGACCACTCCCACCCCACTAGCCAAATAGATGGCTGCCCAACGCTCCTCCTATATATAGAGCCATCCGGACAAATGACCGAAGTGCCCCTACACTAAGAGTTACAACTCAAGCCCATGCAGGGGCGTTTTGGTCAATACATTAATAGACCCATCGAGCGGGCACGCATCCATCGGGCCTTGCTTACCTCCGACGCAAGCTTCTCGATCACGCCGTGTGTCCCCCGTTTCGAAGCTTCCCGACGCACCCGGATACCGTCTCCGTCACGCCGAGCCTTCGGTTGATGGCTTTCTGGTGGTACCACCAAACCCCGCGCACATGGTCCAGCCTCCACGCCAAGCCTCGAGCACGCCAAGCCTTTCACCTCCGGCCCCCAGACGGTTTACTTGGTCTTACCTCGTTCCTTGACTCGGCCGCGCCCAATGTACCGGCTCGATCACCTTCATCCACGTTGCCTCGCTCGTTCTTGCACCATGTGAACCGCACTTGATCCCACTGGCCATCGGGTCCCTCGAACCATGCCTACTTGTCTCTCCACTCCTCGGAGGCCACTCTGGCTAAGACCTTTCGCGCCTGTTCTTCACCTGCACCAACGCAAATCAAGCCGCATCCTACACCTGCAATACTTGATCCAAGGCGAACGTCAAATCACACCACGTTGTCAATCACTCATCACAAGGAAAGCGACCATCCATCGGTCCCTCGGACACACATGGTCCTCAATCTCCCCGTTGATGAGTGCATTGACAACACATATAGAAAACATAGATTGGAATTATAGAACTGGAAACGACTTAGAACAAAAAACTCAACCAAACACCCCAAAGCGACAAACAAGCGCTAACTCCAAACCACAACTAAAACCGGCTCCTCAAGAAGAGGCAAAAGGGCTCAACACCACCGGCAAAACCTCAACAAAACCAAAGAAACTCTCCCTAGACAAATGCACACTCCCCCTGGACAAATGCAACATTTCTCAAACTTCCAATCACCCTCGGTACATAAATTTCTCCCCCTTGTTGCCAATGCATGAATCAAGGTACAAAATGCATGAATGCAAAACTCTCTCTTACTAGTGCAAGTAAAGCACTACAAACCTAGCAAGCTTCACAAGTATACCACAAAGCACTTGCAAGTACTAGGAATGGCAAAGCACTAGACTTCCGACGCGCCTCTCTTCTAATAGTCAAGATGACGCAAGTCAACTAGTGACAAGCTCACCTTAGCATTTTATCAAGTGTTCATCATTTTACAAAAAAAGAATCACCACATGAGCAAGCACCTAGTCATGAACAGATCAAGTATGAATTATAACTAGTGCTATGAAAAGCTCGTACAAGGTAGACAAGTTCTTAACAAAAGGTCATTGCAAACACCCATATATGCACCAAAGTCATGTTTTAGCTAAGCATGTGTCAACTTCTTTGGTAGACAACATGTAACAACTAAGCATCCATTTCACATCAAAATTAAGCATAAAAGACTTGGTGATCGACAGGTTATCTCAAATCAAGTGTTTACAAAGCCAAATTACATGATGTGCCTTTGCGGCACAAAGGATCCATGCTCCCCCTAAGATCCATTATGGGCTAAACATTCACAATGACACCTAGATCTTAGATCCAATTGAAAAGAGCATGCATCCCAAGCAAAAACTGATCATGGAACTAGCATTTATACAAGAGCTATGCACAACAAAGCATTTACTCATGGATGAGTGGTGATTAAGTTCATAAGTCACAAGCCAACTCTCATCCAAATGACCAAAAACCAAGCAAAGGCAGAAACAAGGTCACTAAATATGAGAAAGTCTCGGTCCCCTAAGACAAGGGCAACGGCTCAACACAACCGAGATAAAATCACATCAACAAGTGCATGGCTCAAGAACAAGAGCAACAAAAGCACAGCCTCCCCCTCAAATAAAGCCGAACTCCCCCTCAACTAAAGACACCTAGCAAATTGAAAACTGGGAAAAGAAGGGGACTCAAAACCAAAAGAAGAGAAACGCTCCAACACCAATCAAAAGAAAAGAAACCAAAGGAGCAACAAGAAACCTGAAGACAAAGCAAACCCAAAAACACAATGAAGCTCAACTCATGTTACCCAATGCATAGATGATATCAATTGACAGGAACTAAAGCATTGTAACATGATTTCAATTGAATGAATAAAATGTTGGGCTAGCAAACATGTCAACAAGACACAAAGCATATATACAAAGATACAAACTAAAATGATACAAATGAACAACATGCCAATTGCACAGATACAAGCATATGGTAAAGCATGGCAAGATGTTCATGAGGATCACACACTAACAAGAAAGATGACTAATCCACCAAGATATAGTACAAAGGATAGCAAGATAAGGTATACAATATCACAAAGCTATCAAGAACAAGGTGGCTAGCCTACCATGGTATATACACAAACAAGACACATAACATGTCATGAAACAAGTATACAAGTGAGCACAAGGGGAAAGGAAAACTCACTATACATGTGTACAAAAGCTTCCAAGAGCCATACAAAGCGATGTGGAGAACCAACTTGCCTTGATCACACCAAGTGCAAAAACCAAGTACCATGGAGCTCATGTTCTCCAATCGCGTCCCCGTACCTACACACAAGGGGACAAAGAATACCGAGTCTTGGATCCCGAAGGGTTAACAAGCATATACTTGGGAATCCAAACCTTGGTCACACGGGTAAATGACACACTTAACTTATCATGTGAGTTAGCATGATGCAAATGTTGGTTCAAATGAGATTTAGAAACACCCTTGGAAGCATGCCTCAAAGGAGCAACTCGAGAGGAAGAACGAGTGCCACCACAAGCAAAAAGACAACGATCTCCCAAGGTCTGCTGAGAAGAACTATCACAAGCACCATGAGAACCGTGTCATGGACCAACACCAGAAGCACTAGAAGCATGTCCACGAGCACGACCTAACTCACTAGAAAAGGATTCATAAAACCCATCAACAAACTGTGGCTTCTTACTAGGCTCACAAGTGTTCATGCCATGAGAAGGACTATGAACCACCAAAGGCTTAGAAGCACGATCTCGCCTCATGCGTCTTGCACGCCGATAGCAAAAGCTCTCTTGATGCCCATCTTTCTCACAATAAGAGCAATAGTACAAAGGCCTATCTGAAGGCTCAGCTCAAGAGGATAAATTATCATTCTCATTCAAGTGAGAAGTCCCTTGGGACTTAGAACAAGACACATTAGTGTTGGAACTCCTTACGGCCTACAGATAAATCCGCAAGCGGACGGATACCGATGTAGCTTTCACCGGGAGTATTCCAGGTATCGATTTCCACGGAGAACGAGAAGTGGTCTGAATCTAAACTAAGTTGTCCTAGGTAGATGAGTTGGATGGAATGGAATGAAAGAAGGGGATGAAATGGAATGGATGAGGTGGGTGACGACAACAAGGAGAGAAGAGAAAGGGTAAGAGGGTAGAGAGGGTACAGGTCTAGTAAGAGTATTCTTCCGACTACGGAGCAATTCAGAGGATACGAACGGTTACTTGCTTCGGGACTATAGAGCCTCTGACACACAGAAAGGGATGAGAAGGGGTGCCAGTTACCCTAAACCTTGGGTCCTAAGACACCGGAACTAACGTGATGGACTACAGAGACCGGAAGGGCTGTCACCACCTTACGGCTACCACCTCCGCTGCGACGGGCGGATTCTGAGCTAGTCTCAAGTACAAGCACCACGCCTAAACTAGTCGACTAATACTTATCTACTGCAGACAGATAAGCAAACAAGCTAAGCATCTAGTATACAATTATACTATACCACTAAGCATTGAACGAAGAACGATGCAAGTAAAGTAAGTAAGAACTGAATGCCTCAATTAATCAGAGAGAGATACAAGGAGTACCAGACATGCCCCGGATGTTACTCGAAGTGAAGTCGCATCCGTAGAGGTACAGCTAGAAGAGGGGCCGACACTCCGGCTCCTCTCCCGGACGCTCACCTTTCCTCTCTCCCTATTCTACTTGATACAAGTGGCGGAACTTTGCAACGTTCACTTCTCTCTTGTGTTGTGTGTCTTTGCAGGTGAAGCCAGGCCTCCATTTATAGCAGGGAAGGACGGTGGAGCTGGAGTGGCTGCCACGGCTTCTGGAGGCGGTGCCCGGCCAGTTCGGCCGAAGATCCCGGTTCGGCCGA
>OAMR01000876.1:57871-83365 GCA_900205405.1 Echinochloa crus-galli | reverse complement strand
GTGACCCAAGCACGGCATGAGAAATTTTCAACAATGTCCATGCTTTGGTAAACCCTCCTAACAAGAGTTGTCTTCCCTAAACCACCCATGCCAACCACAGAAATCACTTGGTGAATGCCAAGGCTTGCATGAACGTTAATCAACTTAAGCAAATCTTCTTTTGCATTGTCAAAACCCACAAGCTCAGATTCATCGATGTTTTTGCCTGACAGATTACGAAAATCTTCCATGTTGGAATCCAGCTTATCAGAATTGGGCTCTATTAATTTGTACCGTATATTTCTGTTGCTCACTTCTTCAACCCTTGATTTAAGGTCGCGAATTTGAATAGCAATCCGATGGCGATGTTTGAGCCTCATCAACTGTTGTGACAAGCTTTGGCTCCCAACATGAACCATAAAGTCATCAAGGCAATCTTCAATGTCATATGACAGATCCCTTGCTTGCTCCACCCACACCTTCGTCAGCTTGTTTTTCTTCTCCATAGCTTCAACAGCCAAAAGGAATGCTTGCATTGTTTTAAGCTCATCTTTGATGAACCTGCCAGCAAAAATTTGAAAAGGAATTTAGGATAAGACCAGGTGCCAATATCTACATCATGTGGCTTGCAAGATAGTTTGCCCATTTCATCAAAAGATTATAAACTAATCATGTGCATTGAACGAGCATATTCATAGCATTCAAGATATATACTTGGGTGTTGGGTCCTACCAGTTTCTCCCTAACTGGAGAAATTCATAGAGAACTGGGGTAGCTGCCTAGCCAAATGTGAATTCCATGTTAGATCTGAATGATAAAGTATCTTTGGGCCTGAACAAGAGATACATAATCCATAGTATCATTTGGGCCTGAACAAGAGATACAAAATCCATTTAAGAGAGGATAGCGAAGCAAGAGAGGTAAAAAGAGCTGAAATTGGCATTTCAATTGTGTCGACAACACCATAAAGTGACGTTTTTCCACAATTAACACACAACCACATCCTGAATTTTATGAAATCCAACAAAGAGAAGTGTGTTTCTGCTGCAAGAATTACCGCAGGCCTACTATAATTGTGTAAGTGCAAATTGCATCTATGATTTCAAGAATAAGATGGATGTTGCTTGCTATATGAGGATAGTAACTCTGGGTGCTTGAAACATCTGGCTGGAAAGGAACAATATATGCAGTTCTAAATGAAGCTATCCAACCATACGGGCGTGAGATCAGCCTCAGCATTTCGTCGAACACCGGGCGGGCGGGCGGGCGTCGTGATGAGTAAGCCGAGGACGTTGGCCTCACCCTCTACGGCACCCTCTACGGCGGGCATCCTACGGACGCAAGCAAAGCAAGAAGCAAGACCCAGTCGTCGACGACGCGCTCGGCGAGGAGCATGCATCCCCCTCGAGTACGCCGCCCTTGCGGCGCCGGCCCAGTAATGTTCTTACTAGGTATTCGATCTGTCTAGCATATACGATTTGAACGAAATTAAAAGCGCTAGCAGATCGATTAGATCGGTCGCTGCAGGGAGCCGTACCAGATATCCTTCTTGACGCCCATGAGCAAGCTCATCTCGGCTGCGGCGGCCGTGGCCGCCTTGCTGACGGCGCTCCCCAGCAACGACTTGGCCATGCTCACCACCGTGTCCGCCATCTCCCGTGGCTGTTCCTCTCTTTGAATGAGAGATCAATGCAAGCTCACCATCGCAAGAAGCTCAGGATTCGACGAGTCATGTCTCGTGGTTTCGTAGCCAAAGCCAAAACTTAAAATTTTCATATATGCTTGTCCTGTCTGTTGGACTCGTATCACCGGCTGCTTTTGCAACATGCTATACATCAAGTTGATTTTTTTTTTTACTCCCTCCAATTCTATGTAGTTTGTCGGAGCAAGTTGGTTGTCAATGATTGTGATAGAGCCAACTAGGCTCCGGAGGTTGTAGGGAGGTCTGACGGGTTGCCGGGGCTTGAACGCCCGGCGGCGAGGCGGCGGCGCCGTGCTTGGCGCCGGGGAACGAGCGGAAGACAGGAAGCGCGCAAGCGCAGGAACACTGCGTGCTCAATCTTTGCGTAACCAAAATCCAGTACAAGAGTCCAGGCTAAATAGCCGGCTATCCTAATCTCAACAGACTCTCTCTCTCTCTAACCATCTTATCTAAACAAACCGAGCAACAAACCAAAGCTAATCTAAGCAATCCGAGCTAATCCAAACTGAACGCGAACAACTGAGCGCCGGTCGTACTTGAGCCCCTGTTGCGTCTCTGGTATGTAACACCGGTCATAACATCTCTCCCCGCCTGGAGAAATAGCTCGTCCTCGAGCTGCATATGCGGGTAATCCTTCTGAAACTGCTCACGGGGCTCCCAAGTGGCGTCATCGGGAGACATGCCACCCCAGTGCACCAACACCTGCCATTCACCACGCGCAAGACGGGCACGAAGGACCTTCCACGGTACCCTCCGCCAGTGGAGTCATCACAGGTTCAGCTGGTGGTGTCCCGTGGAAAGGCTTGAGGAGGCCGACATGGAAGACGTCGTGCAGACGAGCACCCTCCGGCAACCGCAACCTGTAAGCGACGTCCCCGATACGCTCCACGATCTGGAAAGGGCCAGCGTAGCGAGGTCCTAGCTTGCCGGCGTGCCGAGGTTCCAGCGCCAATGTCGGCCGATTACGCAGGCGCAGCCAAACCCAGTCGTTGACAGCAAACACGAGCTCCCGGTGATGTTCGTCGTAGTACCGCTTGGCGAATTGCTGAGCCTGAAGAAGACGCGCGCGCACCTCGATGAGGAAGGCATCACGTTCCCGCAGCATGTCGTCCACGCTCTGCGTCCTGGCTGTTCCCGGCGTGTAGGGGACGAGCGCCGGCGGTTCCCGGCCGTAGACGACTTGGAACGGAGAGGCACGCAGGGCAGTGTGGTAGGAGGTATTGTAGCAGAACTCGGCCCACGGAAGCCAGTCCAGCCATGCCCGCGGCCGGTCACCAGTGATACAGCGCAGGTACATGGCGATGGTGCGGTTGGCCACCTCGGACTGGCCATCCATTTGCGGATGGAAGGCCGTGCTCATCCTCAACTTGACGCCCGCCTGCTTGAAGAGATCGCGCCACATGTGACTCGTGAAGACCGGATCACGGTCGCTCACGATGGAAGACGGAAATCCGTGGAGACGGACGATCCCTTCAAAGAACGCTCGAGCGACGGAAGCGGCGGTGTAGGGGTGGCCCAACGCGATGAAGTGTGCGTATTTGGAGAAGCGGTCGACGACGGTGAGGATGACCGACTTCCCATGCACCTTGGGCAGGCCTGTGGGATATACATTCCCAGGTACCCTCATGACAGAAGACCGAGTCATAGTAGAAGTACTCGGACAACTACTCGTGTACTCCTACTAGGACTAGGACTCCCAAGTGTAAACCGACTAGGGAACTTACCATGTAACCTTGCCCCCTGAGATATATAAAGGAGGGCAAGGGTCCCTAGTTGGACACACGACATCGGATATACGCAATACAATCAACCATACAGGACGTAGGGTATTACGCTACTCGCGGCCTGAACCTGTCTAAATTGTGTTGTTCGTGCACCATCGTTCCTAGAACTCGGCGAGACCCTCGCAAATCTACTCCTCGGGGTATCCCGGTTAGACGTGCTCGACATAATTCGCCGACACTTGGCGCCCACCGTGGGACTCTCTCGTCGAAGTTCAACATGAGACGCGATGGGATTAAAATTTCAACAGCAATCGTCAAATTCAACCAACACGGCGACTCCAAGTCCAAGTTCGAGAAGGAACTATCAACTCCGTAATCTGGCAATCAAGTCAAAGCTGTCGCGCTCCCATGCATCAAGTCCGAGACGCAGGTGATATCAAGTTGGATTCGTTCACGTATTCACAGGCTGTGAATCTGCGATGGTCAAGCTACAAAGCGGAGCGCAGAGGCATAAAGAAATTGTTAGCTGCTGCTGCGCGTGGATCAAGACCGAGAAAATAAAGCTGTTGCCTGCCGGTGTTCCCTCATCCATGTATGCATGTGCTGAGCTGCACGCACGCGAAGGCTACCAAGGAGGCTTCAGGATCTTTGCTGATCGCACATAGAAGATGTACACAAGTATGACTACTTCAACGTCTTGCTGCATCGACTCAGCGTACGACTACTTCAACGTCCTGCTGCATCGACTCGGCGTACGACTACTTCGACTATTCATCTCGACTAGTTAAAACTAGTCGAGAGCGGCTACGGCTTTATCAACAACTAGTCGGAATCGACTCCGACTAGTCGACTTCATCGCCACCGCCACCGCTTCGTCGACAATCGTCCACAAACAAAGCTAAGTCTTATTTAATAATTATTTTCTTTATAATAATTTTTCAGCTTGTTCTATACATGCTTGGCCATGAGCCGACTACTCTGAAAGAGTACTTTCATCAACAACAATAATAATTTTCGCCGATGGGTTCCAAGTCCCTCGCGCGACCTATCCAACAGGAGAAAGTCCTTACCGACTACTTTTTTGCGTACCACGCATATTTTTGTCGCATGTCGACTGCTTTATGCTCGTTGTCATCTCTTAATAACCAAACACCGCTCGGTAGCATGCACCTTAATTCGTGAAGCTTCGGCTCTTTCGCAACACCTACGCACCTACACGTCAAAGTAGACACCAGTCTCACGTTAAATGACGGGTTAAGCGGGACCAAGTGTTTAAACGTAGCAGGGCTACTAGTGAAGTGGTTTAAAGTCTAACAAGAGCACGAGCGAAAACCTTTCCATGCATTACAAGTGCTATTATTTGCTTTGCAAGCATTACAAATGCTATCATTTACTTTTTCATGATCGGATACTACTCATCCTATATATTTAAATTGCAGGGTTCACAGCTGGGTACTCACACCAATGAGACTTGGCACCACTTCACCTCTTCATGATACTACGGAGCCACTCGAGTACTTATACTAGTCGGTGCTCACATATGAGTAGTGTTACTAGTCGCTTGAAGCTCGGGGGCTACACATCGCAAGCTAAGACGAGTACTGGCAACAGTCGGGACTCATACGGCGAGGCGCTACAGTGCCAGCCGAGTACTTTAAACAAGCCGGGACTTTTGAAGATTATATTCTTGACCCTCGGACCGAATGTAAACCATTCGCTTCGAGGCTCGGGGGCTACACTCAAGGGGTTCATATTTTTTGTGCCTATTGTTGATCAATTCAAGACCTTCGACTAGTTTTCATGAAACTACTCGAAGCTCGGGAGCTACACCCAATGGGTGCACCTACTCGGTGCACACCATTGAACTACTCAAGATGGAGATAGAAGACTGCTTTTGATCCTCCGACTACTTAAAAAGTACTCGGAGGCTCGGGGGCTACACCCATTGGGTGCATCAACAGATGCACACCAATGAAACTATTCGTCAGAGAAGATCTGAGTATCTTGTACTTAGCTCCAACTACTCGAAGATGTTAAAGCAGATTAAAGACTTGAAGCGAAGGTGCAAGATGCTCGGGGGCTTGTGGGATATACATTCCTAGGTACCCTCATGACAGAAGACCGAGTCATAGTAGAAGTACTCGGACAACTACTCGTGTACTCCTACTAGGACTAGGACTCCCAATTGTAAACCGACTAGGGAACTTACCATGTAACCTTGCCCCCTGAGATATATGAAGGAGGGCAGGGGTCCCTAGTTGGTCACACGACATCGGATATACGCAATACAATCAACCATACAGGACGTAGGGTATTACGCTACTCGCGGCCCGAACCTGTCTAAATTGTGTTGTTCGTGCACCATCGTTCCTTGAACTCGGCAAGACCCTCGCAAATCTACTCCTCGGGGTATCCCCGGTTAGACGTGCTCGACATAATTCGCCGACAAGGCCATCCACGAAGTCCATGGCGACGTCGGCCCAGACCTGAGACGGCACGTCCAAGGGCTGCAGAAGGCCGGCTGGATGAAGCGTCTCCGTCTTATTGCGCTGGCAAATGGTGCAGGTCCTCACGAAGTCCTTGACCAGGGCGCGATCGTGTGGAACATGGAAGTCTCCTCGGAGCCGATGCAGCGTCTTCTGGACCCCTTCATGGCTGCCATCATGGGCGAGGTGCAGCAACTGCTGGAGCAGCGGTGACGTGGCGGGCACGAAGACCTTGGACCTGTAGAGGATCAGGCCCTCGTGCACGCGCCACGGACCTGGTCATGGACGGTACGCATCGCCGCATCTGATAAGACCTCGCGCCGAATGTCGTCGAGCAGCTGGAAGGAGGGTCTAGACAACGCCGAGAGCTGGCCCTCTTCCGCATCGCGCCGTGAGAGCGCGTCGGCCACCTTGTTGTGACGCCCGGGCCGGTACTCCACGGAGAAGTCGAAGCCGAACAATTTGCTGATCCACTGATGTTGGGGTACCGTAGTCAGGCGTTGGTCCAGCATGTACTTAAGGCTGTAGTGGTCTGTGCGGACAGCGAAACAGCGGCCCCAGAGGTAGGGTCGCCAATGGCGCACCGCCTGCACAAGTCCGATCAGCTCGCGCTCGTACGCCGCGAGCTTGTGATGGCGGTCGGCAAACGGCCTACTGAAGAAGGCCAAGGGCCCAGCGCCCTGGTGGAGCACCGCCCCAAAGGCCGTGCCGGAGGCGTCGCAGTCCACCACGAACAGGCGGTCGAACGCCGGTAGCTGGAGGACGGGAGCGGTGGACAGCGCCTGCTTGAGCGCTTGGAACGCCGCCTGCGCCTCCGTCGTCCAGGCGAAGCTTTCCTTCTTCAGCAACTTGGTCAGCGGGGCGGCGATGACGCCGAAGTCGCGGATGAACTTGCCGTAGTAACCCGCAAGCCCAAGGAAGCCGCGTAGACCTCGTGGTGACCGCGGCGCTGGCCAAGTCATGACCGCGGACACCTTGTCTTCATCCATGGCGACGCCGTTGCCGGAGATGACATGGCCAAGGTAAGTCACCGACTCGGCGCCGAATGTACACTTCGATCGCTTGAGGAAGAGCTTGTTCGTGCGAAGCACCTCGAGGACGGTCTTGACATGCTGCAAGTGCTCAGACCAAGACGGGCTGTAGATCAATATATCATCGAAGAACACGAGTACGAACCGACTGAGGAATGGGCCGAGGACGTCGTTCATCAAGCTCTGGAATGTCGCCGGCGCATTCGTGAGGCCGAACGGCATGACCAAGAACTCGAAATGGCCATGGTGGGTGCGGAACGCCGTCTTCTCCACGTCGTCCGGGTGCATACGGACCTGGTGGTACCCGGATCGCAAATCTAGCTTGGTGAAGAAGCGGGCGCCATGGAGCTCGTCGAGGAGCTCGTCAACCACAGGAATTGGAAACTTGTCCTTCACCGTCTTGTCGTTCAGCTGGCGGTAGTCGACACAGAACCGCCATGAGCCGTCCGCCTTTTTCACCAGGAGCACGGGCGCGGAGAAGGCGGTTGTCGTGGCGCGGATGATCCCTTGAGCAAGCATGGCGGCGCACTGCCGCTCGATCTCGTCCTTCTGGAGCTGGGGGTATCGGTACGGCCGTACCGACACCGGCGCCGTCCGCGGCAAGAGGTGGACGTGGTGATCACACGGTCGGCTCGGAGGCAGCCCCACTGGCTCGGCGAAGATGGGCTCGTACGCTTGGAGGAGGCGGTCCATCATGGTGGGTGTGGCGCCTCCCAGGGAGCGGAGCGCCGGTTGCACAATGTCATGGCGCGGGGAGCCCACGCCCTTCCAAAACACGCGCCGGTCGCCGCGCCAAAACGCCATGCAAAGGTCCTCGAAGTCCCACAGGATGGAGCCCAACTGGCGCAGGTATTCCACCCCAAGGATGATGTCGTAGCCTCCCAGCGGGATCAGATAACAGCCGATCTGGAAGTCCTCCATGCCGATGCGGATGTCCACGGGTGATGCGCGGCCGCAGCAGGCCACCTTGTCGCCGTTAGCCACCGTCACCGCCAGGCCGTCGCTGGAACGCGCGGCGAGGCCGATGCGGTGCGCCACGGCGCAATCTACGAAGTTGTGTGTAGAGCCGGTGTCGAGTAGGGCCAGCAGCCGTACGCCTTTGAGGACGACATGAAGCTGCATTGTGTCCTCCATGCGTATGCCGGTCAAGGCGTGCAGGGACACCACCGGCTGATCAGCGTCATCATCCGCCGCCTGCTCGACGGTGGCGTCCTCATCGTCGTCCGTGACCTCGATGTAGAAGAGGCGTTGGCAGCGATGGCCACGGACGAACTGCTCATCGCAGTTGTAGCAGAGACCCTGCTTACGGCGCTCCTGAAGCTCGGCCGGCGACAGGCGACGGAAGGGCCGAGGCGGGTCTGTCGTCGGCGTCGTGGGCGGGGCGCTGGGCTGGGTGCGCACCGGCGCCGGGGCCGCTGGCGCGGCCCGTGGCGGGGGACGATGGCGAGCCGCAGGCGCCGCCTCCTCGAAGCATTGCGAACAACGCTCATATGCGCGCGCCAGGCGTACAGCGTCGTGTAGATCCTCGGGCGCGCGGAGCTCGACGTCGATGCGGATCCGATCCGGAAGTCCCGCCGTGAACAACTGTCACCTGTTGCCGCGGATCCAAGCGCTCTGCGTGGCACAGGAGGGCGAGGAAGCGCTCAACGGAAGCCGCGCCAAGTCGCCCAGGTCGTTGCTGCTCAACGGGGGTCCAAAGCGCTGATTGCACAGCTCCTTGAACCGTGCCCATGACGGCGGGTCGTGGTCGCGCTCCAGGGTGTAGTACCAGATGCGTGCGCCGCCACGGAAATGGTAGGTCGCCAGAGGCACCTTGTCTCGCTCGATCGTCTACTGCGCCCGAAAGAATTGCTCACAATGATTGAGCCATCCCAACGGGTCCTCCTTGCCGTCGAAGATGGGAAAGTCCAGCTTGTGGTAGCGCGGGAGGCCGAGACTGGGCGGCGTCTGTGTGACCGCCGGCGGTGCTGTCACGAGCGGTGGTGTCGGCGTGGTGGAGGCGAAGCTCGGGATCGGGGATGGGGAGGGTGGGAAATTGATCTGCGTGATCGGAAGTGGCGGCGGTGTTGTCGTGGCCAGTGGCAGCGATGGAGGGGGAAACGACGCCGAGGCGGCGTCGGACGTCGTGGCTGGCAGGCCGCCGAAGCCAGGCATCCCATACTGTGCCGTCATCGGGGGCGGCACGGTGAGGAGGGCCTGCTTATCCAGCGACTTGACGCGAGAGACCAGGTCGGCGACCAGTGCTCCCAAGTCCTCGAACTGGTGTTGCATCTCCTTGTGCATGTCCGCGACGAGCTTGGCGAGGGAGTCCCCGGACGACGCGCTGTCGTCGGCTGCAGAGCCCGGCATCTCTGATACCAGGTTGATAGAGCCAACTAGGCTCCGGAGGTTGTAGGGAGGTCTGACGGGTTGCCGGGACTTGAACGCCCGGCGGCGAGGCGGCGGCGCCGTGCTTGGCGCCGGGGAACGAGCGGAAGACAGGAAGCGCGCAAGCGCAGGAACACTGCGTGTTCAATCTTGCGTAACCAAAATCCAGTACAAGAGTCCAGGCTAAATAGCCGGCTATCCTAATCTCAACAGACTCTCTCTCTCTAACCAATCTTATCTAAACAAACCGAGCAACAAACCAAAGCTAATCTAAGCAATCCGAGCTAATCCAAACTGAACGCGAACAACTGAACGCCGGTCGTCTTTAGCCACTTGAGCCCCTGTTGCGCCTCTGGTATGTAACACCGGTCATAACAGATTGAACCATCGACGATGTATGCACAAGGGCAGATGGACAGAGACACGAGGCCTCGTCATCTTAACACTGATAATAATCATATAATTGTGGGAGTAGTTGCTGAAATGGAGCTAATACCCCGGAACTCCAAATAATGAACACAAACGCAGCTTATAATCTATAATCTTGGAGAGAGCAGCCTATTGGATTATAATAATCCAAATCATGTGGATTCTCAAAGTGTAGGAACATGTTTGTTTTAGTTTGCAGATTATAAGCTGGATTATAATTAATATATAGGGTGTGAAACAAACGCAGTCGAAATAGAAGAAGCAAACCAAGTATTTTATATCAAATCTATACAATAATAATTTTCATTTCACACATGTAAAGCAGTTCATTTTACATCTCTCGACTATCAAGAATATCTTATTCGGATGCTACGCAGTGAAGTAGGATGAATTTAATAGTGCCATGTCCGTGACAACTTTGTCGCGAAAGATGTTTCAACAAAATAGTAGGCGGCCAACTCGCAATTATATATCCACATAGATATACATATATAAAAAGATGATAATTAAATTGCTGCATCAAAGCCTATAGCTATGTGAACTTGTGAAGTACAAAATAGAGGATTGATATGCTATACCCTGTTGACACCTTGACAACATGACTACCGTTCAACTGAAATGGTAACAGAGAAGGGATGAAGATGGGTTAACACTTAACAGTACAAGCCGGACTAACAGGAATAATCCAGCCTGCTCCAAAACTTTGGTTGTCAATGTAATCAGCGTTAGGTGTGACTTGTACAGAAGAACACTTGTACCGGCTCTGAGACCAAGTAACGACATCTCCAACCTTGAGTGGTAGATGGCTCCTCATGGCTATGATCCCGGCTCCAGAGCACTGATGCTTGTCCTTCAGGTGTTCCTCTTAGTTAGATCTGAGTTTTTTTATCTGAAATATTGCAATACACAGTGTTATTTCTCCATGGTCTGAATAGAAGAGATATCATAACTATTGAAAACAACACATACCAATCTGAAAGTTTCATCGGTGAGCAAATGCTGAATTTGTATCGTTGCCTGGCTGTCATGTATCCTTTGATGATGTTTTTCCTTGCAAATAGCAATTCAAGAAACAATGGGACGAAGAAATACAACAATGCAGTCCACTTCTCTCAACCCCATATAGATTTCCCTTATCTGCTATCCGGATGCATGACTTCATTCTCGATATAAGTACAGTCTACAAGCTGAATTGAAAAAAAAAACATTATCAGTATGTAACATTCCAGCCGTTAAATTCAGAAACCTATTAGTGGGTAGGGATAGACCTGCAATGACGCTACACATGCCACACTAGACCGTCTCCGGGCTCTAATTTCTTAAGAAATGCGTGCCAAATACGAATCTGAAACATGACAGAACGCTTACGATAGAAACAGTATCTTTCCACAACAGCAAGAGAAAAAACACTAGAAGCAGAGCAGCAACCATCTACTCAAACTTAACATTAGCTGAAAATAACAAGGCGTGGTTTTTGTGTGCCAGACCTTTTCACTGTGCTATGTGCTGTAGAATTGTAGAACAACATAAAATGGTTTCTTTTACCTTTTATCGACAGAGTATAAGCAGAATATGGTAGCTTCCACTAAACACCCTAATCAGGTGGTAAACCATGCATCAAGTATCAAGATAGCCGTACCAGCATTATATATGAAGGTGATAATCTGGACGCGTGGCAGGGCGAGAGGAGCAGCAGTGGCATTCACAGAGAATCAGGGCTCTGGGGATATCCAGGCAGCAGCATCAACTAGAAGCAGGTTGGATTTCACTGAAGACAGAAGAGGGAGAAACCGTGAGTATAGAACATATGCATCTGCTGATAAATACTGCTGAAAAAAGGAAAGAGAAGGTATATACGTAGCTTCTACTGTGCAGGATTCACTGACCTGTCGGTCGTTGGCAGCACGATCACTTGCGAGCTCTCTCCGGTGTGGTCAGCAGATGATTCCGTTGCTTCCACCTCCACATTTGATCCTCTGGCGTCTCCCAGGTCATGGTAGTTTCGGTCCTTTACCAGTCGAAGGATGGGACGATTGGGGTGTGTGTTCACTTCATCTTCCAGCATCCCAAGCCTCGCTACCTGAGATTCGTAGCCGAGTGAAATCTCCTTGAGCTTTGGAAGGTGCTTGATACCGATAATCCCTGACACCAGCCTGCAATGGCTGATTTCTATCCTTTCCATCTGGGGTGAGGCGCCCTCCTCAAATTTCATCTCGATCAGACCGTCCTGTTTCCCAATTTCAAGATTCCTGAGGGTCCGGAATGCTCCGGTTCCAAACACTAGTTTCTCCCCAAGATATGAATTGTAAGCAAATCGAAGGAGCAAGAGTTCTGGCAGCTCCCCAAGTATCTCCATGGTTTTCTCCTCTTTTAGTTGGCTCCAGGATAAGCGGAGCTTCATCAGCTGCGTAAGATTCCTAAACCAGTCGGCCATCACCTCTCCAATATATCCACGCAACCTAAGGCTCCTCAGGTGGGGAGGTGGAAAGGAAGAAGAAACCAACCACCCGAGCCCTCTGTCGCCGTCGTCGGTCACAGATAGAGAACGGAGGGAAGAGTGCTCAATTGAAGCACCGAGTGCGTTGCATTTTTTCTTGCTAGCCCCTTTTGTTGACAGGACTAATTTTCTTAATTGGCCCAGTTCCCCAATCTCTTGAATTGCTTTGCTACTAGTTCTTCTGATGTCCACGGCTTCTAATACCAGCAACTCTTTCAAGTTAGCAATTCCTCTGGGCACCCTCACTCCAAAAGACCATAGATTAGAACAGCCCATGCATAGCCCATATGAGTTAGCTATTATGATTGGCAGGAGCAGTGCACCAAGCAAACAAGCTTTTAGTTGACCTCGACAATCACAATAAAGGAAACCTATTCTATAACATCGGATGCTACGGAGATTTCGAAGTTTAGTGATCTCAGTTGGTAGAGTTGTAATATAACTGCTTCCGATGTCCAAAATTTGCAGGTCTTTGATTTTTCCTATGGAGCTCGGTAGTGAATAGATTAGTGACGGTGAAGCCCTGACTTTCAGATATTTCAAGTGACGCAACAACATTACGCTGTTCATACCATTTTGTGTGATTCTAAAATAACCCACTAAGTCCAAAACTCTTAGCATCCTCAACTTCGGTGAACAAATTGAAGCAGTGAGATCTAGTTTCATGGACCCCCCGCGCGTAAATAATGTAAGTGAACGAATATGGCTCCAATCCATGCCTGCCTCTGGGCACTGGCTATCAAGGAATGCAAAATGGCGGAAGTTCTCTGCTGGTAGGTTGCTTCTATTGCCCTGAATAAAGCATGCGAAATTTTCCTCTCTAGAAAATGAAACTATGACATCACGCATGATATCATGGACTCGACAGCTCTTAATATTTCCTTCTATGTTCAATTTTCAGATATTTCAAGTGATACAACAACATTATGCTGTTCATACCATTTTGTGTGATGCTAAAATATTTACCCACTAAATCCAAAACTCTTAGCATCCTTAATTTAGGTGAAGAAACTGAAGTTGTGAGATCCTGTTTCATGGACCCCCCGGTAAAAACTGTAAGGGAACGAATATGGCTCCAATCCATGCCTGCCTCTGGGAACTCGCTATCAAAGAATGCAAAATGGCGGAAGTTCTCTGGTACGTTACTTCCATTGCCCTGAGTAAAACATGCGAAATTTTCCTCTCTAGAAAATGAAACTATGACATCACGCATGATATCATGGACTCGACAGCTCTTAACATTTCCTTCTATGTTCAATCCTGATGGTAAAATCATACTTCGGTCCATTAGCTCATTAAAGTAACTCTCTCCAACATCCACTATGGTCATCCCAACCCGGGCTCTCACAAACCCTTCTGCTATCCATCTATCTACCAGATGCCTTCTTTTGATTTCAAAATCCTCAGGGAAAATGCTTAGGTACAAAAAGCATGGTTTAAGGTGGAAAGGCAAGTGGTTGTAGCTAAGGGTGACCATCCTCCGTACTGCTTCGATGCTTGGGTTACTCTCAAGTTCTGAAGGGAGCTTCTTGTAAAAGTTTTCCCACTCTGATGTCTTCTCTGTGGCAAGAATGCCTCCGATTGTGAGTATTGCCAGTGGTAAGTGGCCGCACTTCTTTACTAATCGTGTTACTATGTCCCTCAATTTCTCTTCCTTTTCCATGTGTTCGTGCCCTATTTTTGTCTTTCTTAGTAGCAACTCTATGGCATCATCCAATTCTAGGGGCTTAAGGTGGTAAATAAGTTGTTCCGAAGTACTACAGTACATAGCTAAGCCAACATCTCTGGTAGTAACTACTATCCGACTACCTCTGCTGCTGTTCCTAGGAAGAGCAATATTATAAATCCAGTCCCAGTCATGTTTTTCCCACAGGTCATCAAACACAATAAAGTACCTCTTATCCTTTAGCTCTTCTCTGAGGTAGCTGGCCAGGCCCTCTTCCGACATCTTCCCTGCAAGTCGTTTCAAGAGTTTCTGCAATGCATCAGAACCAAAAAATTGTAAGATTGTATCTTCGAGCATCGCCCTCTTTGAAAAATTCTGTGACACAGTGACCCAGGCACGATAAGGATAAGTCTTCAGAATATCCTCCTTGCTTTCATAAGTCTTCCTTGCCAGAGTAGTCTTCCCTAAACCACCCGTACCAACCACACATATTGTCTTAGCAGGACCATCCATAGTGGTGACATCCATCAGCTGAACCAACTCCCTTTTAGGCTTGGAAAAGCCCACAAGCTCTGCTTCATCAATGTTGCTAGCAGAGTAGTTGCGAATAGCTTCCATGTTGGAAGCTATCTCAGCAGCGGTGTTGGAGGATTCCACTTTGATGAAGTTGTAGCGGGCATTCCTGCTGCTCACTTCTTCGACTCTTGACTTGAGGTTGCGGATCTGGTCGGCAATCCGATGGCGATCTTTGAGCTTCTTTAATCTCTGTAACCGTGTTTGGCTCCCCACATGCACCATAAATTCATCAAGGCAATCTTCAATGTCATAGGATAGATCTCTTACTTGCTCCACCCACACCTTCAGTAACAAGTCTTTCTTCTCCATTGTTTCAGCAGCGATAAGGAATGCTTGTATAGTTTTTAGCTCATCTTTGATAAACCTGCCAGCAGAAATCAAATGAGATTTAGGACATCCCCCTCATCAGAGATGACAGGTGCCTCATGAGAAGTTCCCAACAGATAGGAACGAGTGTAGGCTAGGTAGACTTGATTGTATCACTGTTTTTGCATACTTTTACAGATGATCTAGTAAACTTAAAATTTGAAAAATTAAAACTGCATTGTGTTCCCTCTGTTTCAAATTATACATTGTTTCAGCATTCCTATAGGGCAAACTTTTTTTAACTATATTTGGCCAGTAGAATTTAGAAAAATAAGGAGATGTTGACCATTTAGGATACTAGGAAATATGCCCGCGTGTTTTAGAATATTTGGTTGATGGGTACGTGGGGTGGGTAAAAAAGTTTTATGGTGAGAAAAGTAATGCCAAAACGGAAGAAACTTTCTAGAACATCGTTTTTTTTTCTTAGTTGTGAAAACTTTCCACGTCATTTTTACCGTTAGACATGAGATGTGGCCATATGGGTCTTCTGTGAGGGTGGATAGGAATTATTTTGGTGAGAGTATTTTTAAAATAACTGGATCCTTATATAGTATAGAAAACTAACTAGATTCATCATGAAAGTAACTTTTTTATTTAAGCATGAAGGAATGAAAATACTTTTAAATATTTGATTGTCCTTATTTGGAATGTCGTATTTCCATATATTGATTATTAAAATGCACCTTGCATACCGTGTGATGTGCTTAATTTCAAATATTTTTAAATGGTGCAGTATATTTGTACCAAAATATTCATGTTTGCTTCAATACTTATATTTTGCCAAAGATTTGCAAATATTAGATCGTAGCATTTAATATTTAGATGTGGTGAATATGCATTAAACTAAATGAATAAATCAAAGCAATATATAGAAATGCATATAGAGGTTTTAACTAGATAACTGCATTATTTGGAGAAAACTGCTCCAAAGAAACTAGGAAACGTCACAAACAAAAAAAAAGAGGCGACCAAAGATTTGGTATACCTGCTATATTTGATTATAGTCCTATATGAAGATAAATCTGTGTAATATGTCATGATCTTTTTTCAAACAACTTTTTAGTACATTTTGGTAATAAAAATGTCAGTGGAAAATTTCCAAAACTGAATCTTTTCGTCTATGTCATGTGTGATGTGGCATGGTCAAACTTGGCGAATTGGCATGGCCAAAAAGGTTAATTTAAAATAGAAAAGTCATAGATCCTGTTAGAGTATGTTGTATATAGCCCATAGGGCCCATGTACCATGTATACTAGGCCCATTGAGGCCCATGTACATCACCATATAACCCACCCTTCTAGGGTTGGAGGAATAGACACTGATATTATTCCTCTAGCATGGTATCAGCTAGGGTTTCCTTCTCTCTCTTCCCCTCCCTCTCCTAGCGCCGCCGCCGACAACATACTCTAACAGGATCTATGACTTTTCTATTTTAAATTAACCTTTTTGGCCATGCCAATTCGCCAAGTTTGACCATGCCACATCACACATGACATAGACGAAAAGATTCAGTTTTGGAAATTTTCCACTGACATTTTTATTACCAAAATGTACTAAAAAGTTGTTTGAAAAAAGATCATGACATATTACACAGATTTATCTCATATAGGACTATAATCAAATATAGCAGGTATACCAAATCTTTGGTCGCCTCTTTTTTTTTGTTTGTGACGTTTCCTAGTTTCTTTGGAGCAGTTTCTCCAAATAAATGCAGTTATCTAGTTAAAACCTCTATATGCATTTCTATATATTGCTTTGATTTATTCATTTAGTTTAATGCATATTCACCACATCTAAATATTAAATGCTACGATCTAATATTTGCAAATCTTTGGCAAAATATAAGTATTGAAGCAAACATGAATATTTTGGTACAAATATACTGCACCATTTAAAAATATTTGAAATTAAGCACATCACACGGTATGCAAGGTGCATTTTAATAATCAATATATGGAAATACGACATTCCAAATAAGGACAATCAAATATTTAAAAGTATTTTCATTCCTTCATGCTTAAATAAAAAAGTTACTTTCATGATGAATCTAGTTAGTCGAAGCCAGGACGCCTCAGCCACGCCGTTAGCGACAGCCCGGTACTCCGCCTCAGCACTGGAGCGGGAGATGACCGGGCTGTCGCTAACGGCGTGGCTGAGGCGTCTTGGCTTCGACAGCTCTTGGCGGAGCTTCACAGCCCGCTCCCTTCGGTGTGATAGCGATGGCCCCCTTTACACTCTTCGCCTTCCGACTTCCGCTGCTTCATCTTCGACTTCCTCGTCAGCTGCTTTGGTTGCGACTCCTTCCACTACATGGCACCGCCGTCTCGGTCATCCCGGCCGTGACATTTTGGCTCAGCTCAGTCGTAGTGCAGCCATCACTTGTACTAAGACTGCCACTGAGCAGCTCTGTCATGCTTGTCAGCTAGGTCATCATGTTAGACTTCCTTTTTCTTCTTCTTCGTCGCATGCGACGCATAGTTTTGATCTTGTTCACTGTGATCTGTGGACATCACCTGTACCTAGCATTTCTGGGAAGAAATATTATCTTGTGATAGTTGATGATTTTTCTCACTACTCCTGGACTTTTCCTTTGTGCGCCAAGTCTGAGACTTTTCCCACTCTTGTTCACTTCTTTGCTTGGGTGTCCACTCAGTTCGGTCTTCCCATCAAGGCTGTTCAGTGTGACAACGGGCGTGAGTTTGATAACAACGCTTCCCGCTCTTTCTTTCTTTCTCAGGGGGTTCAGCTGCGGATGTCTTGTCCGTATACTTCCGCTCAGAACGGCAAGGCTGAGCGGATGATCCGCACGACGAACGACGTCATGCGCACCCTCCTGATCCAGGCTTCTCTACCCCCGCGCTTCTGGGTCGAGAGCCTTCACACCGCCACCTACTTACTCAACCGTCTTCCTTCCACAGCTTGCCCTTCTTCCACTCCCCACCATGCTCTCTTCGGTACTCCTCCTGACTACGAGCACCTTCGGGTCTTTGGGTGTGCGTGTTACCCTAACACCTCCGCCACTGCTCCTCATAAGCTGGCGCCTCGATCGACTCGTTGTGTGTTTCTCGGTTACTCCCCGATATAGCCCATAGGGCCCATGTATACTAGGCCCATTGAGGCCCATGTACATCACCATATAACCCACCCTTCTAGGGTTGGAGGAATAGACACTGATATTATTCCTCTAGCATGGTATCAGCTAGGGTTTCCTTCCCTCTCTTCCCCTCCCTCTCCTAGCGCCGCCGCGCCATGGCCGGCGGCCGCCGCCGCCACCCTCCCTCTCCTCCTTCTTCCCCACCTCCTACGCGGACGCGCTGGCCCCGCGCGCGCCCTGGCTGCATCTGCGCCGGCGCCGCGGGCGCGCCGCCGCCGCCGCCACCCGCGCCGCCGGCCCCGCTTGGCCCGTGGGCGGATCCGGGCGCTGGTGGCCTGGATCCGGCCGCCGCCGCCGCCGCTGCCCTGGGCGCGGACGGCCTGCGCGCGGCGGATCCAGCCGCGCCGCCGCCGCCGCCGCTGCCCTGGGCACGGCAGGCCTGCGCCGGCGGCCCTGTCTCCGCCGACGCCGCCGCCGCCCTGGGCGCGGCTGGCCTGCGCCCGGCGGATCCAGCCGCCGCCGACGCCGCCGCCGCCTGGGCGCGGCTGGCCTGCGCCCGGCGGATCCAACCGCCGCCGACGCCGCCGCGGCCGCCTGGCGCGGCCGGCCAGCGCCGGCGGCCCTCGACGCCGCCGCCACCGCTGCTCTACGCGCGGCTGGCCCGCGGGCGGACCTCGTGCACGCCGCTGCTGTCCTGGGCACGGCCGCCTCGATGCGGCCTCTGCCGCTGCCGCGCCGCAGCCCTGGGCGCCGGCGGACCTGCTGCCTTCGGAGGCTTGGGCATGCCCTCACGGGATGCCCCTCTCACGGCGGCTATCTTCCTCAAGGGGAAGCAGCCCCTTGTCGCTGCTGCTACTGCTGCAGGCGACGCCCGCGCCGACGGGGCTCTCGCCGCTGCTCTTGCGGCTGCTAAGACGAGGGCTGCCGCGGGCGTGGCCGAGGCGTCCTGGCTTCGACAGCTCTTGGCGGAGCTTCACAGCCCGCTCCCTTCGGTGTGATAGCGATGGCCCCCTTTACACTCTTCGCCTTCCGACTTCCGCTGCTTCATCTTCGACTTCCTCGTCAGCTGCTTTGGTTGCGACTCCTTCCACTACATGGCACCGCCGTCTCGGTCATCCCGGCCGTGACATTTTGGCTCAGCTCAGTCGTAGTGCAGCCATCACTTGTACTAAGACTGCCACTGAGCAGCTCTGTCATGCTTGTCAGCTAGGTCATCATGTTAGACTTCCTTTTTCTTCTTCTTCGTCGCATGCGACGCATAGTTTTGATCTTGTTCACTGTGATCTGTGGACATCACCTGTACCTAGCATTTCTGGGAAGAAATATTATCTTGTGATAGTTGATGATTTTTCTCACTACTCCTGGACTTTTCCTTTGTGCGCCAAGTCTGAGACTTTTCCCACTCTTGTTCACTTCTTTGCTTGGGTGTCCACTCAGTTCGGTCTTCCCATCAAGGCTGTTCAGTGTGACAACGGGCGTGAGTTTGATAACAACGCTTCCCGCTCTTTCTTTCTTTCTCAGGGGGTTCAGCTGCGGATGTCTTGTCCGTATACTTCCGCTCAGAACGGCAAGGCTGAGCGGATGATCCGCACGACGAACGACGTCATGCGCACCCTCCTGATCCAGGCTTCTCTACCCCCGCGCTTCTGGGTCGAGAGCCTTCACACCGCCACCTACTTACTCAACCGTCTTCCTTCCACAGCTTGCCCTTCTTCCACTCCCCACCATGCTCTCTTCGGTACTCCTCCTGACTACAAGCACCTTCGGGTCTTTGGGTGTGCGTGTTACCCTAACACCTCCGCCACTGCTCCTCATAAGCTGGCGCCTCGATTGACTCGTTGTGTGTTTCTCGGTTACTCCCCGGATCACAAGGGGTACCGATGCTTCGATCTCACTTCTCGTAGGGTCCTCATCTCTCGTCACGTTGTCTTTGACGAGTCTGATTTTCCCTACTCCTCCTCTACCTCGCCTTCGCCGGATCCTGAGTTGGAGTCTATGTTTCCTGACATGGTGGTTCAGCCACCTATTCCTTTTTGTCCTTCTCCTGCAGGTTCCAGTGGTGTACCGGCGCCGTCCGCGGCCCCGGCACTCCCCGACGCGCCGTGCGCGGCCTGTCTCTTATACACATCTAGATGTGTATAAGAGACAGATACCACACGCTCTTGGGGAGCGGGCTGTGAAGCTCCGCCAAGAGCTGTCGAAGCCAGGACGCCTCAGCCACGCCGTTAGCGACAGCCCGGTACTCCGCCTCAGCACTGGAGCGGGAGACCGACCGGTTGCCGCTTGGACGACCAGGAGACAAGGTTGCCGCCTAAGAAGACGGCATACCCTGATGTAGAGCGGCGAGTGTCCGGGCATCCAGCCCAGTCAGCGTCGGTGTAGACAACCAACTCAGCAGCAGGAGACCGGTGGAGAACCAGTCCGAAGTCAACAGTGCCACGGACATACCGAAGAAGGCGCTTCAATGCTGTAAGGTGAGACTCCCGGGGTCATGCATGTGGAGGCACACCTGCTGAACAGCATAAGCAATGTCCGGCCTGGTGAAAGTGAGATACTGCAAGGCCCCCGCAAGGCTCCGGAAAGCAGTAGGATCAGCCACAGGAGCACCCGAGTCAGCAGACAGCTTCGACTGAGTATCAACAGGAGTAGAACAGGGCTTGCAATCTGACATGCCAGCCCGCTCCAAGATATCAAGAGCATACTGTCTCTGGTGAAGAAAGAGGCCAGAAGAGCGGGTCTCCACAGTGACCCCCAAGAAGTGGTGGAGCTGACCCAAATCCTTCATAGCAAACTCCTGCTGCAGAGAGGCAATGATGCGTCGAAGCAACTGCTGACTGGAGGCGGCGTGAGAACAATATCATCAACATACAACAGCAGATAGGCAGTCTCAGCACCATGTCGATAGACAAACAGCGAAGTGTCGGACTTTGCCTCCGTGAACCCAAAAACAGCAAGAACGTGGCAAACCGAGAGTACCAAGCACGAGGAGCCTGCTTCAGACCATAGAGAGACTTGTTGAGCCGACAGACCAGATCCGGACGACTGGAGTCCACAAACCCTGCTGGTTGGCTGCAGTAGACAGTCTCAGACAATGTGCCATGGAGGAAGGCATTCTTGACATCAAGCTGGTGCACAGGCCACGAACGAGAGAGAGCAATAGAGAGAACTGTGCGCACTGTAGCAGGCTTGACCACTGGACTGAATGTCTCTCTCTCATAGTCAACTCCAGGCCGCTGGGTGAAACCCTGAGAACCCAGCGAGCCTTGTAGCGCTCCAGAGTGCCATCAGCTCGACGCTTATGCGTCCAGATCCACTTGCCAGTCACCACATTGCAACCCAGACGGACGCTGCACAAGGGTCCCACGTCTGGTTGGCAAGAAGAGCCTCATACTCCTCTTCCATTGCGCGACTCACAACTTAACTTGTTGTTAGTGCACGCTCGTCTACTGCGACAACGTCAGCGCCGTGTACCTCTCCACCAACCCGGTTCAGCATCAGCGGACGAAGCATGTCGAGATTGACTTGCACTTCGTCCGAGATCGAGTTGCCATCGGCGATGTTCGAGTCCTCCATGTACCGACCACCTCCCAGTTTGCCGATTTCTGTGACAAATTCCAACGGGCATTAGAGAATGATGCCTCATACTCGTAACCTTTGATCCTGGAGAAGAGTAACCACTAGGGTTTGCCCTCCTCGACGTTCTCGGAGTTTCGCTCCAGCCTCAACATAGCAGGTGGCTTGTTCAGACTGCGGGGGAGTGTGTTGCCTTTCTTTGTTATCCAGTCTTGAACACCGCTGCGCCGGTAGTTCAGATTGCGGGGGAGTGTTAGAGTATGTTGTATATAGCCCATAGGGCCCATGTACCATGTATACTAGGCCCATTGAGGCCCATGTACATCACCATATAACCCACCCTTCTAGGGTTGGAGGAATAGACACTGATATTATTCCTCTAGCAGATCCAAAACTGCTCGATCAAAGAAAAGTATAAAGATAATGGACTGATAAATGGGTTCATGGGCAGAGCTAAAAATACAGGAAGAGCAAAGAAGAGGATGGTTGTTGAGACCATGACTGTTGACTGATATGAGATGGGTCTCTGATATAAGGGGGCCCTCACAGTGCAAGTCTTGGCTGAATATTTGGCTGTTTGGGACCTGACCTCTCCTATGGTGCTACAGCCTAAGGTAGAGGACACTCACATATGGCGTTTCTCAGCATCAGGAAAATATTCAGCAAAATCAGCATATGAGGCCATGTTCATTGGATCCATTCAATTCAATCCGTGGGATAGGATCATTATGGAAAACTTGGGCTCCAGGCAAGTGTAAATTTTTCATGTGGCTGGTTGCACATGATAGGTGCTGGACGGCTGATCGCCTTGCCAGGAAAGGATTGCCTCACCCTGCCAAATGCCCTCTACGTGATCAGGAAGAGAAAACGATAAACCATCTATTACTGTCCTGTGTGTTTTCACGCCAGGCTTCGTTTTATCATTTTGCAAAGATTGGGGCTGCAGGCATTAGCTTCACAAATTGGGGAAGTATCTTTTGACGATTGGTGGGATTAGTCGAGTAAAAGAATGGAGGGGTAGGATCTGCAGGGAATCAATTCTATCATAATTTTGGTGGCATGGTCTCTTTGGAACCATCGAAATGGCTGTACGTCTTTGATGGTCGGCAACCTAGCTTAAATGGTTTTCTGTCATATGTTAGGGAGGAGCTACATATGTGGGAACTGGCTGGGGCTCAAGGATTGGCTCACATCCTCGCCCAGCTGCCACCAGGATAACTTTTGTATTTTTGTGTTTTTGTGTTTTATGAGGTCATGTAGTCGTATAATTGTTTTAGTGTAATGTAGTGAGTGTGAGTTGAGGATGTTTCTCCGGGCCTCTTTCCCATAAGAAAACAACCTGTGTAACGGTCTCGGGGTGCTTTCACCATTCTTTCCTTCTTAATATATAGATGCACATCTGTTCAAAAAAAATATAGATACACAGCTCTCCTGAGTGTTCGAGAAAAAAAACAAAGTATAAAATGAACTGCAAACGCGGAGGCTTGCTGCTGTTAGGCCTCCGGCACATTGTTTCTATGGGTCATTCTGACCTTGGGTGGAAGGAATGCGAGGATCTCTTCATCTGTCAGTGTAGTTTAGGCCAGTCTCAGTGGGAGGGTCATCGACACAGTTACCTAGACTGAAATCTTAAGAACTGTGCCAGTGGAGGGTCATCACCATGACCCTCCTCTCACATTTTATGACCCTCCTCTTTTCTCTCTCATAATACTATTGGTACATGTTATCAAATTTAATGTATATGACACTCCCATGACCCTCCCACTGAGACTGGTCTTAGGTCCTAGATTCTCTAGCTATAGTTTAGGTCCTAGGTTCTCTAGGTATTGGTTTGTTCTCGGTAGCTTTAAGGTAGTGGCAACAGCATCAAGAAATGAATCTCTTCGCCTCCTTTTCCTTTACGCGGTGCAGTCTCTCATATGTCCATGTAGAGTCTATAGGGAATGGGAATACGACTTTCTAGATTTGGATTTCCTGCAAATCTAGATATTGTTGTTCAAGTGTTCATCCACTTCTAGTGTTGCGGCTTTTGGTAGTGTTATTGATGGGCGCTGCTAATAAATTGGGAATCCTACTGCAGAAAAGTAGGAGACAGATCCAATGCAACCATTTGCAATGTACGAAGTATATATTATGCCTCCTTATGTTGTGGTGCCATAACTGTTGCTGGACATAACTGTTAGTTTCTTCTCGGCATTGCATCATGTCCAATATTTGCAATGTCCCAACTCACCAGGCAACACGGCATTTTCATGGGCCTCATGGCCAATGGCCATTCTCAACGGTGTTCTGGCTCTGGCATTGGCAGCAGCCTTTTAGATAGTTTTTATAGCCATGTGAGGCGTATGGTGTTAGTGCAAGTATAGAAGAACTCTAGATGTTGTCCTCTCTTTTTTGTGGTTGGTGAAGAGATGATGGTTGTTACTAACCTTCGAGATTTCAGAGTACACCCATCCCACAAGGGGAGATGATTATATATAGAGACCTCATGGGTCATATGGGCCCTCAATATAGATGGGCCTGACTTGATATACTTAACACCCCCCTTCAAACCCAAGGTGGAAGTGGAGGAACTGAAACATTGAGTTTGAGCAAGTGAAGTCGATGTTGCTCTTGAGTTTGTGCCTTAGTGAAGAAATCTGCCACTTGCAGCTCTGAGGGCACATATTGAAGAGAAATTGTTTTCTGATGACAATGATACCGGGTAAAAGATGCATCAATACCAATATGCTTTGTAAGCTCATGCTTCACTGGATCATTTGCAATTTGTATGGCACCGGTGTTGTCACAGAGAAGAGGTGTGGGAACATCACAAGAAATACCAAAATCTGTCAACAGCCAACGAAGCCACACAATCTCTGCAGTGGTGGTAGCAAGAGCTCGAAGTTCTGCCTCTGTACTGGACCGAGATACAGCTGCTTGCTTCTTGGATTTCCACACAAGAGGAGAAGAGCCAAGTAGGATACAATAACCCGTGACAGAGCGACGGTCCGTTGGATCACTCGCCCAAGTGGAGTCTGAGTAAGCATGAAGCTGAAACTGACTGCTACGAGCATAGAATAAACACTGAGAAGATGTCCCTCTTAAGTACCTTAGCACACGAAGTAGGTGTCCAAAATGAACAGAAGTAGGAGCACATACAAATTGGCTTAGAATATGGACCGCATGTGCAATATCAGGTCGTGTAACAGTGAGATAAACAAGGCTGCCCACAATGTGTCGATAACGAGACGGATCCTCAAGAGGTATGCCATCTGTAGGGCGAAGCTGCAAGTGAAGGTCCATAGGTGTTGCAGCCGTTCTATGATCAGTAATTCCAGAGCGAGCAATCAAATCTTGTATGTATTTGGAATGGGAAATGTAATATCCCTTTGAAGAGTGCAACACTAAGTCCTAAGAAATAACTAAGAGGACCCAAATCAGACATCTGAAACTGCTCACCAAGTTGTTGTTTCACATGGGATATGTGTTCCACATCATCTCCTGTAATCAACATATCGTCAACATACAGGAGAAGCAAAGTACGTCCACGTGGAGAGGTATGAATAAATAAAGCAGGATCATGCTCACTAGGTGAGAAACCAGCAGCTTTTATCACAGAGACAAAACGCTCAAACCAGGCACGAGGGGCTTGCTTAAGACCATATAAAGCACGACGAAGACGACAAACATGTCCTAAAGGAGCATCAACACCAGGAGGTGGCTGCATATAAACTTCCTCATGCAAATCACCATGAAGAAAGGCATTTTTGACACCCATCTGAGAAATGGTCCAAGATTTTGTGGCAGCAACTGCAATCAAAGTACGAACAGTGGTCATGTGAGCAACCGGAGCAAATGTCTCATCGTAATCTCGTCCTTGAGTTTGCTGAAAGCCTCTAGCAACAAGACGAGCTTTATATCTCTCAATTGTACCATCTGATCTAAATTTAATTTTGAATACCCACTTGCAAGTAATAGGAACTGCATGTGATGGTAATGGAACAATATCCCAAGTGCCTGTA
>OAMR01000876.1:44197-57588 GCA_900205405.1 Echinochloa crus-galli | reverse complement strand
GGGATATGTGTTCCATATCATCTCCTGTAATCAACATATCATCAACATCTCAACATACAGGAGAAGCAATGTACGTCCACGTGGAGAGGTATGAATAAATAAAGCAGGATCATGCTCGCTAGGTGAGAAACCAGCAGCTTTTATCACAGAGACAAAACGCTCAAACCAGGCACGAGGAGCTTGCTTAAGACCATATAAAGCGCGACGAAGACGACAAACATGTCCTAAAGGAGCATCAACACCAGGAGGTGGCTGCATATAAACTTCCTCATGCAAATCACCATGAAGAAAGGCATTTTTGACATCCATCTGAGAAATGGTCCAAGATTTTGTGGCAGCAACTGCAATCAAAGTACGAACAGTGGTCATGTGAGCAACCGGAGCAAATGTCTCATCGTAATCTCGTCCTTGAGTTTGCTGAAAGCCTCTAGCAACAAGACGAGCTTTATATCTCTCAATTGTACCATCTGATCTAAATTTAATTTTGAATACCCACTTGCAAGTAATAGGAACTGCATGTGATGGTAATGGAACAATATCCCAAGTGCCGGTACGATCAAGTGCTGCAAGTTCCTCAGACATAGCAAGATGCCATTCTGGAAGACTAGATGCTTCCTGATATGTGGATGGTGCATCAACAACAGCAGACACACGAGAAAAGCCATACTTGTCTGCAGGATGAATAGTACTACGATCACGTAGATTATACCGTGAACCAACCTGTAACTCATCAGCCTGTAACTCATCAGAAACATGTGACTCATCAATATTATTAGCAGAATCATCAAAGACGGGTGCCTCAGGACTGGCCGAGGTCGGAGAACTAGAAGGAATTTCAGTGGGATTTTTGGGACGACGACTGAAATGGCGTGTGATAGGTGGTTTTGAAAAAGATTGTGGTGGAGGTGGTGGAGGTGGAGGTGGAGGTGACTCAGGTGAAGATGGTGGAGGTGTTGATGTCTCATGGATAGGAGGCGTGATGAAAATATAAGGGTCACCGATGGATTCAGAGGGTGAAGTGACATCACTTGTGGGTAAAACATGAGGAAGACACATGAAGGATGTGGACTCTGTGGGAGAATATGTGGGTTGTGTAGAGGGGTTATAAAAGAAAGGACGGTCCTCAACAAAAGTCACATCACGAGAGATGCGTATGCGACGAGACGAAGGATCATAGCAGCGATAACCTTTATGCTCAGGACTATATCCCAGAAAAACACACTCAACAGATTGCGCAGTCAACTTCGTTCGCTCACGAGGGGCAAGCAGAACATAGCATGTACAACCAAAAACTCGAAGATGGTCATAGCTGGGAGGGGTACCAAAAAGTACCTCACCAGGACATTTGTTAGATAGTTTGGATGAGGGTTGTCTATTTACAAGGTATACTGCAGTGGAGACAGCTTCACCCCAAAAATGAGTAGGAACAAAAGAGGAAATCAGAAGTGTGCGAGCTATCTCTATAATATGGCGATGTTTACGTTCAGCAACGCCATTTTGTGCATGAGCACCAGGACAAGAGAGCTGAGCAAGAGTGCCTTCAAAAGATAAAAATTGCCGAAAGCGTCAGACAAATATTCACCACCAGAGTCGGAACGAAAAACTCTAATAGGTGTAGAGAACTGTGTGTGAATCATGCGAGTAAAAGACTGATATATGGAACACAATTGTGAGCGGTGCTTCATGAAATAAATCCATGTATATCGAGAATGATCATCAATAAAAATGACATAGTATTTGTGACCACCCTTTGTAGCAAAAGGTGCAGGACCCCATACATCTGAATGAATAAGATCAAAAGGTCTAGGAGAATGGGAAGAACTAGAGGAATATGGGAGTTGTATTTGTTTTCCAAGCTTACAACCCTTACAATGAAAACTAGGATCAACAGATGTATGGCCTAAACATCCTTTATTGGCTAATGTAGACAAGCGAGACCCACAAAGATGACCAAGACGATGATGCCACATGGCGAAGGACGAAGTGGACGAACATGCAGCGGATGACACACGCGCGGAAGACAGAGGAAGATGCAAAGTGTCGAGGACATAGAGGCTAGGTGAACCTTTACGGCGATGGCCAGTCCCAAGTACAGTCCCGGTTCGACGATCCTGAATAAAACAAGATGAGTCATCAAATCCAACAAAACAATTGTGATCTGTTACTTGACCAACTGAGAGAAGGTTCATAGACAATTTAGGTACAAAGGAGACATCAGGCACAGAAAAGTGAGGAGTAGAAAGAGAACCCTCATGAGTGATAGAACAGGATGTACCATCTGCAGTCTGGATAGAGGCACCATCATTGACTGACTTGCAACCAACAAGCTGGGACTGATCAGATGTCACATGAAAGGAGGCCCCTGAATCAAGCACCCAAGATGATGAAGCACTGATAGGTGAGGCAGCAGCAACGGACACAGAACCTCTAGGAGCAGGTGTTGTACCACGACTACGAGCAGCACGAGCAGCCTTCCGTGCACGAAACTCAGCCAACTTTTCTGGATGAGCAGAAAAGCAATTTTCTGCAGTATGAGTATTCTTGCCACAATGCTTACATGGCTCTGAAGAAGTACCTTTAGGTGTGCTGAACTTCTGAGAAGCTGCCAAAACACTGTGAGAGGCTGACATAGATGCAGCAGACATAGACCGAAGGCGAGTCTCTTTAGCAATTAGCTCAAATAAAGCATGTGCCATGGTTAAGTTAGGGGAATCATGTAACAGCCTTTTACGAAGAGAATCAAATTCATCCCTTACTCCCATGACAAAGCGATATACAAAGAATGTGTCAATAAATTTGTGTGCTGGACACTGATCAGCAACACAAACACCTATCATGGATGTCAAAGAGCCTACCAGACGATCAAAAGCAGAATAATAATCATCAATGGACATATCATTTTGTGCAATTGTTTGAGTCTGCTGCATGAGAGTATGTAGAAGAGCACCACTGTCCTGAACAAATCTATCCTTCAGGGCAGACCAGATGGCTTTGGCAGTTGTAAACTTAGACAGACTCATAATCATAGATTGCTTAGTACTGTTGACCATGGCAGCCATCACTTTCCCATCACTAATTTGCCAATCAGTGACTTCTTTAGCATTACTACCATCATCTTTAAGTGCAGGTGCATCAGCAGTTAAATGTAAATAGAGACTAGCACCCCTCAAAGCAGTTTCTACACAGAAAGCCCACTTTGGATAATTGTGACCATCTAGAGTGATATTGACAACAATGGCATTGAAATGTGACACTGTATTTGACTGAGACATGTTGAAAACCAGCAGTACAGAACCAGCAGAGAGGCAAAGGAACAGATATCACCAGGATTAGATGCAGCAGAGTACCACCGTGAAGAGGAAGTCACCACAGCAGCACGCACAGCGAGATCCGCGGCGAACGAACCAGGCGAGGTCAACGAACAGAGGAAGCCGCGACTTGACAGCGGCGGATCCACGCCGGAACGACGCGACGAGGACGCCCACAGCAGCGGACGGAGGGGCGGCGCTAAAGGAGATCGTGCTGCTGTTCTTTCTCAGGGGGTTCAGCTGCGGATGTCTTGTCCGTATACTTCCGCTCAGAACGGCAAGGCTGAGCGGATGATCCGCACGACGAACGACGTAATGCGCACCCTCCTGATCCACGGCGGCGGCGCGCAGACGGGCGCGCGGACGGGCGAGCGCGCGGCGAAAAAAACGGATCGGGGTTTATTTCCCTGAATCCTGCTCTGATTCCATGTTACTAACCTTCGAGATTTCAGAATACACCCATCCCACAAGGGAGATGATTATATATAGAGACCTCATGGGTCATATGGGCCCTTAATATAGATGGGCCTGACTTGATATACTTAACAATGGTAACTTAGTAAGTTGTGCGGTGTGGTGGTACCACCTTAAAATTAAAGAAGGGCCTGGACTTATATCTCTTAGATTTGTTTTGGGCCCTCTTACATATAACTTTATACTTTTGTTTTTCACTATTAAGTACCATATATTCCTTTAAAAAAACTATTTAACTACTCCAAATAATTCATATTCTCCATTTAGATCCCTACCTATATAAAAGATTGTTTTAAAAATATTAGTTGAAAAATGTTTTTAACATCCAATATCTACCGGGAGAAGCGGCACATTTATCGAGCCAATGGATCTATTCAGGGCACGTACAACGCGCTGTAGTCGGTCGTAGACATGCAGTGATTTTTTACAAAAAACACCCCCACGACGAGCAGCTACCGCCCACCCGTCGCTTCGTTCGTCTACGGCAGGAGCGCGTGCTCCCACGCAAGACGACGACGCCGGCGCACTTTGTACCAAGGCGATGCGAGTCATCTACGGCGACTTGGATCCGCTGCGCGCGGGCGCGGTGGATTTTCCTTTGCCGCCAAAGGTTCGCGCCACTTCTCCCTTCCGCCCCCAAAATCTCCATCTGAGCTCCTCAAATACCACAGTCTATCCCGACCGAATCCTATCTAGCTCCCAGCGGCGGCGGCCAGCCAGGAGGACAAGCAGGCGGCGACGGTGGCGCTCAAGCTGCTCAAGGCGGAGGCTTCTAGGGAGAGAAGAGCTGTTGTGGCTCAAACGCGAGAGGGATCCATATCGTCGGTGCGGAAATCGGCGCCCGCGCGCCCCAGATGCGGAAGGCGAAGGGGAGCTGCGGTGGCGAGGGAGCAACGTGCACGAAACTCAGCCAACTTTTCTGGATGAGCAGAAAAGCAATTTTCTGCAGTATGAGTATTCTTGCCACAATGCTTACATGGCTCTGAAGAAGTACCTTTAGGTGTGCTGAACTTCTGAGAAGCTGCCAAAACACTGTGAGAGGCTGACATAGATGCAGCAGACATAGACCGAAGGCGAGTCTCTTTAGCAATTAGCTCAAATAAAGCATGTGCCATGGTTAAGTTAGGGGAATCATGTAACAGCCTTTTACGAAGAGAATCAAATTCATCCCTTACTCTAGTTATTTCAGTCTGATAGTATCTTGTACTTGATATTTTCAGTCAGATGGTTTCTGAATTTAGTTCTTAATTGACCGCTTGTCATTACAGTGTGGTAGAAACTTCACTATGATAGTATTTTTCGTATTTTTTATAGTCTGATAGCAACTTGTGCAATGTTAATGTTCCTGAATTATGTGTGACAAAGCTTGTTTGCCGATTATTCAGTAGCTGCAATTTTTAGTTTCAGGAGTTTTTGGTGCTAGTCAAGCAACTATTGAAGGTGTTGAATGACAGGAGGAAAGTGCAGAGGAGTTTTTGGTTGCTTGCTTGTGATAATGGACATATATTTTTTTCCTGTCCACTGGAAGCATTCTGCTTGCTTGATGTTAAGTGCGAATTCTGGTATTTGGTAAGTTAGTGTGGATTGTGCAGAGGAGCCAAGTAGAATATTTAAATGTAATGTGCATTATCTCATGTATACAACAAAATAACTACAAAGATCGAGTATGCACTGGATCATCATGATTTGCGTGTCAAAGGATGAATTAAACACTCTACAGACAGCCAAACAGACAACCTATTGTACAAGTTGTCTGTTTAAGCTGTCTGTTTGTGTAAAAAGACAGCAAGCTGTCTACACGGTTGTACTTGCCCTCATAATTTATACAGAAAAAAGAAAGGCTACAACAACACAATGCTTACCACATCTCCTTCCGCACTCCCAGCATCAAGCTCATCTCATCTGCAGCAACCGATGCAGCCTTGCTTACAACACTTCCCAGCAGGGACCTCGCCATGCTGAGCACCGTCTCCGCCATCTTGTTTCGTAACTTGATACAAATGACTTTCTTAGGATTTTGGTAAGTAGAAAAGACAGGTCTTTAGTCTTCACAGTTCGATTATATAGGCTAGCACGGGTTCACTTTTCTGCAGTTTTAACATATGAACACTTACTACAAAGCTTGTTCAAAATCCAATGCGCAAAATTCAACAAACATGGTGGAGAAAACCAGATCATGCGGTAAACCAATGGGCAAATGGCCCAACTCACCAGACACCTTACAGGATTATCTGAAAGCTGAAGACACCTTCCACCTGAGGCTTTGTCAAAACCAAGATCATCCATACTGGAGGCTCAAACTCTCAGTGCAAGTTTACTTATTCAACACCAACAACTCCCGTCGGTTCTACAGAACCACACTGCCGGTCTCTGACTCTCTGTTTATCTGATGTTTAACAGAATGCAAGCCGTGAATATCACAAACAAGTCAAAAGTTTTTCACGTGATAAGGTACGAACAGAAATGTTAACAAACATCAGATTATCCGGATAATAATAACTAAACAAAGGTCTCCCTTACCCAACCCGGAGATATCCTCTGCAATCGCAGGAAACTGGATGTCCGAATTGCAACCCAGAGAGTTGTAGAGGACAGGCGGAAGGACACATTTTTATAGCACACACATCATTCCCAGGGATTTGAGAATCAGGTGTCAAACGAGTTTGGAGGAAGATTTGAGTTACCAACGATGGCATTGGTGGCCATGAAACAGTACAAAGACATAGGTCGTATCGACAAATTATGAATTTATGATGATAATGATATATGCGATAGCAATAAAGGGTGCACATGAAAAGAAACAAGTTGTTAATTGATTAATTGATGTTCGAGGAAGAAAATAGAAAGAGATCATGCAATCCCCCGCAGGTGATATGTTGAGAAGATAGAGTATGATCAAACGTATTTAACACTGGTTAGTATAGTTCATTTAAATTTGTCTTATTTTTAGCTTTCTGGCTTCACTCAAATACAAGCCATAGTCATGAATAATAATCCAAATGAAATACAAGAAAATATTGAATCTTTATTTCTTTCGCTCGCAGAATAATTTATTTGGCAAGTCAAAATCCAACTGATTTTCTAGAAGCATTTTGCACTTCTACACCAGCATCACCTTTTTAAGGATACCATCATCTACTCTTCCATGATCATATTTATAAGAAAAGCCCTTGAGACCTCTACCGGCAAAATTATCCAGATCGAACGGCCGATAATCGCGTTCAGTGATCAGATGGCCACAAAAAATATTTAATTTTGCCGGACCGAAAAACCAAAGGGCTCGATTGATTGAGAGGCACTTCCCCCTCCCGTCCCCTACCAAATCCCCGGCACCGCGGCTTGCCGCCGGGCCTCCGCCGCCGCCCTCGCCGCGGATCACGTGCGCGGCGGCTTGCTCCGCTTCGGCGCGGAGAAGTCAGGAGGAGGAGGCGCAGGGGCGGGGGAAGGCTGTCGCTGGATCTAGTGGCGGCGGCCGTGCCGTGACATTGGCCATGAGCTCGAGAAACCTCGTCCGAACTCCGGTGAGTGCGCCCCTGCCGTTCTCGTCTGCGTATAGTGTTTTGCTTGTTTGGTTTGGTTTGTCGTCGCTGTCGATTCGATCTGGCTGCTGTGTGAAAGCGCGAGGGGAAAGGTTGTCCCTTTCGAAAGAGATGAGTGAGGAGTGGTAGGAAACGGTTCAATTTTACTCTGTGAATAGTCGATGAGGATAAAGCTTCTAGCTTGGGGTTTGCTGCTTGGTCACTGTTGTGCCATTACAAACTAGTGTCCTCGTGATGCCAAAATGGGGAAGCTAGGGCCTAGGGGGGATTTGAGATCTTGTGCAGCAATTCTGATATATCCGTTGTAATGTAAAGCTATCCCACTCCCCAGACATCTGATCAATAATCAATGCATGGTCTACCTTATAGGTTCTATCACATGAATGCTGGCTTAGTTGTTTGCTTTAATTAATCCATAAAAAGTGTAAAAGATAAAAATAAAAATTCTGCTTTGAAAACAGTCTGTTACTTAACATCCACTTTTTGCCCATCCCCTTGACATTCTTGTGACCTTAGCTATTATTGTCAAAGTATGGATGTATCTTTGTTCCTTTGATATGTCTTATAATGCAATGGTTATGTCAGGTTTCCTGTAGTGCTGCTCTTAATGGTTGCTTCACCTCCAATACATCCTGTTCAAGAAACTACTATCAGCATTCTCGTACCACTACTTTGCAAAGTTTGAAAGTAGGCCATACACTTTTGCCTCGCAAATTAAGGAAATCAACTCAACGGAACACTTCATTTTTCACCCAGAGGAAGTTTGTATCACACTGTACATCAGACCTTAGTACCTCATGCAGAGAAGAAGTACCCAACTATTTAGCAGTCAATCTGTTGCAAGACCAATCAAATGCAAGCCAGGGAACTGTTCGTAAAGTGCTTGTGATCTTGAATCCTAATTCTGGATTTCGAAGCACTCGGGATGTTTTCTACAAGAAAGTTCAATCGAAATTAAAGGTAATATGATTCCAACTCTTCCGTCAAAATCCTTTCCATTTGTCATTTACACTTATTTATGGTGTATTCATATCTTTCTTTCTAATTCAGTGACATGAATATCATCACAAATTTAGTTTGTAAAATACATATTCCCTCCGTCCCAAATTGCAATACGTTTTGTCTTTTCTAGATACATAGTTTTTACCACATATCTAGACGTAGTGTATAACTAGATGCATAGCAAACAGTATGTATCTAGAAAACCCAAAACACATTGTAATTTGGGACGGAGGGAGTAGTATACACTATGCACAATACCATGAAAAAATAGATTCTATATGTGTTAGACGAAGATCACAAATACGCTGCTTTAGTACCTTTACCTGTAATTTATATATTTTTGCATTTGAATTTTGATCTGGTGCAGCTTTCAGGCTTCATGATGGAAGTCGTCGAAACAGCATATGCTGGTCATGCAAAGGTTCTTGCTTCTACTGTTGAACTGAACAAATTCCCTGATGGTACTATCAATTTTGTATCCTTATTTTATTTGCATCATGTGCTATTATATTTCACTATTCAATATGTTGTCTTCTCTCTTGTTTACAGGTATTATATGTGTTGGTGGAGATGGAATTGTAAATGAGGTTGGCTCTGTTCCTATGTTTCTTTCTTTATAGAAACTGCACTGGGATACCATTTTACTTTATTGCACATGGCGTCGGGACGATGCAACTCCACCTTCCGTCAGGATTTATCATGGAATTGAATAATTGTTATTTTGTTCCTAGTTTGAGTCGAAACATTGTATCTCCCTCATGTTTGATGAAGGATGGTTATACATTCGCGAGTAAAGACAATGGTTGTGTGATCTCAAAGAATGGCATGTTTGTGGCTCTTGCATCCATTGTGAATGGGTTGTTCATTTTAAATCTTGATGATTCACCTATATGTAATATAATTGCTAAAATTAGTCTCTGATCGGTTTGTGATCTCCACTATGATGGTAGTGTAACGAATTACTCCTACCGGTCGGAATTCCGCCACCGGAGTTAAGTGATACACGTAAACCCAGGCATGGTGAAATATAGATCAATGTGATTGGTCGGATCGAATTTAGGTATATTGACGGTAGCGATAACGGCGGACGGTCCGGGCAAGAACGGCGGACGGTCCGCGAGAGAACAGCGGACGGTCCGTAAATTCGGTCAAGAATCTTACAGAGACGTTATCTAGCGTTCCAGAGGGTCGGACGGTCCGCCAAAACAGGTCGGACAGTCCGCAAGGAAGCGGTGGACGGTCCGCAGGGAACGTCGGACAGTCCGGCGAAATTAAAATTTTGAAAACGATCCCTCAGAAATGTTTAAGTTTTGAATGTCCTCCCAACTAAATCTTGCACCATCACATGTCTTGTACAATTAGTGGTGGGTCTATGAAATTAGGGTGCCACTAGTTTTCCTTGACTAGATGGGTTTGTATCGGATACTTACTCGCATAAAGGGTTGGTTAACTTAAACAAGGTCATCTTAACGGTTAAGGACCTTGGGACATAAAGGTTGGACGCCGAGACATAGAGATGTCAACCAACAACAGGAGTCATATGTGATATGATTAGCGAAAGTTGCTTACCGATCTACCATGTCTTCTAGCGGTGATGCTAAAGCTCACTAGTCGACTTGTTAGTTGTGGATCCTGAATCACTAAGTATCAATGGAGGGATATTGATTTTAGTGGGAGTAAATTCCGTTAAATTGTTTAATGTATTTTGCTCTGTCATAGATATATTGTCTTAGTATTTTTGCATTATTTTCTGTTGTAGATCAATGGCACCTAGCACACCGTTTTCTTTGCGTTCGATCCTTGAGAAGGATAAGTTGAATGGAACAAATTATGCGGATTGGATCCGAAACCTTAGAATTGTTCTCAGGGCTGAGAAAAAGGAAGATGTTCTAGACATCCCATTACCAGTTGAGCCTGATGATAACGCAACCCTTGCTGAGAAAAATGCTTACAAGAAGGCATGTGATGTCAATCTTGAAGTGAGCTGCCTTATGCTTGCTTGCATGGAACCCGAGCTGCAGATGCAGTTTGAGACAAACCATGAGGCGCACGATATGATCGAGGCGCTTAAGGACATGTTCCAAACTCAGGCCAGGACTGAAAGGTTCAATGTCTCAAAGGCCTTTGTGGAAACCAAGCTAGCAGAAGGCGCAGCTGTAGGGCCACATGTGATCAAGATGGTTGGTTACTCACAGAGGTTGGAGAAGCTAGGCTTCCCACTTGGCCCAGAGTTAGCCACTGATTTTATTCTAGCATCACTTCCGCCTAGCTTTGGGAACTTCATTTCGAACTACCATATGCATGGGGCGGAGAAGGGATTGAATGAGTTGTGTGGCATGCTCAAGACAGCAGAGGCTGACATCAAGAAAAGCGCTAGCAGCAGCCATGTGATGGCCATCCAAAACAGGCCTAACTTCAAGAAGAAGGGCAAATCTTGGAAGAAAAGGAAGGGCAAGGCTAAAGATATGATCTCTCAGCCAAGCTCAACGCACCAGACTGAGTCTGGATCAGCTGCAGAAAAGGAGGAGTGCTTTTATTGTAAGGAACTTGGTCACTGGAAAAGGAATTGCAAGAAGTACCTGGCTTCTCTGAAGAAAGGCGGTAGTAAGAGTACTTCCGCATCAGGTACACTTGACATTAATATTACAGGCTTCCGCTGCAACTGCGCGTCAAGTGGTAACAATCTGTGATCTATAACTGCTGCTGTTCCTAATTTTGGGTGAACGAGTTTTGTGTGAGCTAGCGTAGCCTCCATCGTTACCCAACATAACAAACATCAGATTATCCGGATAATAATAACTACAAAAAAGGGTCTCCCTTACCTAACCCCGAGACCCGGAGATATCCTCTGCAATCGCAGGAAACTGGATGTCCGAATTGCAACCCAGAGAGGTTGTAGAAGGCAGAGGCGGGAGGACACATTTTTATAGCACACACATCATTCCCAGGGATTTGAGAACTTGTTCCAGACCTACTCAGCACTCAAAGTCGTTGCATAAAGAAGAGGCAAAGGGTGAATCTGATGTACCAAAGGAACAGAGCAAGGCAGGTCGGGCAGAAGAGGGCATCTTACTTTGCTTGCTGTGATCTGTGCACCAGATGGACTCTGGAATCAGCTTCCATTTCTCTTAGAACATTTCAGAGGATTACGTCTCTATGAGTCATTACATAATAATGGCCTAAATATGCTTGATCGGTGAAAATTAGGCCTCCAAATGTTGCCCTTGTTCACTGTCACTGGGAATGCACTGATCAGCCCAGCCATAGAACCAGCATGTTAACATCATCCACATTGTTGGCATACGTAAGAGTAAGTAAAAACAAAAATTGCACTAGATGTCCCCAGTTATTCACAGAAGTAGAAACGGAATGATATTAGCATGTATTGATTATTACAGTAGAAAAAGTCGCCCATTCGTTCTATGGTCAATAGGTTATTCATCATTTCGATCATGGGATAGTACTACTGGGAGTGGAAGGATGTTGCTGCCACCCAGGATTGACACGTCATCAAGTCATCCCATTCTTTAGAGCACTGATTATCAAGTATCACTGCCACTGCACCACGACTTACACACGATGCCAACAGTATACTGTGTGGCTTGACTACCAGAAAGCCCAGACCAGATGACATCTCCATCAGTCTTGAATGGTGAATGATGCCATGTGAGACCGTAATCCCAGTTCGCAATCATGGGTGCTTATTCTTCACCTGTTACAAGGAACCCTCCACAAGTCCCCCATCTGTGATAACATATTAACATGTATGTAGGAGCCTAGGGCAAAGCTGACCATCCAATTTGATTCAACAGTTTGATCCTGGGGCGCTGGGAATCTGGGATTTGAAGGAAGTTCTACCTAGTTTGGCCACCTGAGACCCCGACCCAGACCAACTGATATTTCCTTGAGCCTTGACTGATGGATGATGCCTCAAATATTCCTGATTCCCAGTTCACGGATCACGGTGCTTGTTCTTCATAGCTGTTACAGTGCCACCGTTTTTCCTATGTTACTCAAGTATTTATTTATTTTAATTTATTAGAGAGAGCAAGTTAAGGAATTGAGCCTGGCTCCAAGAGGTGTGGGTGTAAAGTGTAAACCTCTGCAACAGCTATTTCTTTTTATTTACAATCCTCTAGCTACTGCTGAAATTTGAGTGCATAATTATTTTTATTTACAATGGCACCTAGTTTCTCCTAGTTTGGAATTCTCTTATTCAAATCTGAGTGTCCTTTTTTCTTATTTATAATGCCACTTAGTTCCTCCTAGGTCGATCTAGTCCTCTGTAGAGAGCACAATTTAGAGACATGAATCAACATGTACCGTTGAGGCGTTGTATTTGAGCTACTCTCCAAATTTATGTTAACAGATAGAATAACAGCAAACTTGCAGGCCTCTGTTATTACACAAACTTGCAGGCCTCTGTTATTAACATGGCAACCTTGAGAGTTCGTGAGTGCATCATTGTGGCACATCATCCATGAAAGCCAGGTCAACTTCATCATCAGGAAGGAAGGGATTCAGTTTCTTCAGCTGCTGCATTGGATCCTTCAACGCTTCCTAAGTCACTGTGGCCTCGGTCCTTTGGCACTTGCAATACAGGATGATTTGGGTGTGCATCCAGTTCTACGCGCAGCACATCAAAATTTGCCACATCACCATCATCTGGAACTGCAATAATCCTAAGCCTTGGAAGATGCTTGGTACCAACAATCCCCAACTTCAACCTGCAACCATAGATTTCAATACTTCCCATCTGGGGCGCAGTGCCCTCCTCAAATCTTATCTCTCTCAACTGCTTCAAGAAGTAAATATCAATTTCCTTGAGATTTGGGAATGCCTCCCTTCTGAATACTAATTTCTCCCCAATATAAGCATTCCGATAAAGACGAAGGAGCATGAGATTGGGCAGTGCTCCAAGAATTTCCATCATTTTACTTTCCTCTAGCCTGCACCTCGATAACTGCATCTTCACCAGCTGTTTAAGGTTCCCAAACCAATTTGGCATATCTGAAAGAGATCCATTCAACTTTAGACTCCTTAGGAGGGGCGGGGGAGAGGAAATAGA
>OAMR01000876.1:0-44102 GCA_900205405.1 Echinochloa crus-galli | reverse complement strand
TCTCCCTTACCTAACCCCGAGACCCGGAGATATCCTCTGCAATCGCAGGAAACTGGATGTCCGAATTGCAACCCAGAGAGGTTGTAGAAGGCAGAGGCGGGAGGACACATTTTTATAGCACACACATCATTCCCAGGGATTTGAGAACTTGTTCCAGACCTACTCAGCACTCAAAGTCGTTGCATAAAGAAGAGGCAAAGGGTGAATCTGATGTACCAAAGGAACAGAGCAAGGCAGGTCGGGCAGAAGAGGGCATCTTACTTTGCTTGCTGTCATCTGTGCACCAGATGGACTCTGGAATCAGCTTCCATTTCTCTTAATTAAAACATTTCAGAAGATTACGTGTCTAGAAGTCATTACATAATAATGGCCTAGATATGCTTGATCGGTGAAAATTAGGCCTCCAAATGTTGCCCTTGTTCACTGTCACTGGGAATGCACTGATCAGCCCAGCCATAGAACCAGCATGTTAACATCATCCACATTGTTGGCATACGTAAGAGTAAGTAAAAACAAAAATTGCACTAGATGTCCCCAGTTATTCACAGAAGTAGAAACGGAATGATATTAGCATGTATTGATTATTACAGTAGAAAAAGTCGCCCATTCGTTCTATGGTCAATAGGTTATTCATCATTTCGATCATGGGATAGTACTACTGGGAGTGGAAGGATGTTGCTGCCACCCAGGATTGACACGTCATCAAGTCATCCCATTCTTTAGAGCACTGATTATCAAGTATCACTGCCACTGCACCACGACTTACACACGATGCCAACAGTATACTGTGTGGCTTGACTACCAGAAAGCCCAGACCAGATGACATCTCCATCAGTCTTGAATGGTGAATGATGCCATGTGAGACCGTAATCCCAGTTCGCAATCATGGGTGCTTATTCTTCACCTGTTACAAGGAACCCTCCACAAGTCCCCCATCTGTGATAACATATTAACATGTATGTAGGAGCCTAGGGCAAAGCTGACCATCCAATTTGATTCAACAGTTTGATCCTGGGGCGCTGGGAATCTGGGATTTGAAGGAAGTTCTACCTAGTTTGGCCACCTGAGACCCCGACCCAGACCAACTGATATTTCCTTGAGCCTTGACTGATGGATGATGCCTCAAATATTCCTGATTCCCAGTTCACGGATCACGGTGCTTGTTCTTCATAGCTGTTACAGTGCCACCGTTTTTCCTATGTTACTCAAGTATTTATTTATTTTATTTTATTTTATTAGAGACAGCAAGTTAAGGAATTGAGCCTGTCTCCAAGAGGTGTGGGTGTAAGCCTCTGCAACAGCTATTTCTTTTTATTTAGAATCCTCTAGCTACTGCTGAAATTTGAGTGCATAATTCTTTTTATTTATAATGGCACCTGGTTTCTCCTAGTTTGGAATTCTCTTATTGAATGTCCTTTTTCTTATTTCCAATGCCACTTAGTTCCTCCTAGGTCGATCTAGTCCTCTGTAGAGAGCACAATTTAGAGACATGAATCAACATGTACCGTTGAGGCGTTGTATTTGAGCTACTCTCCAAATTTATGTTAACAGATAGAATAACAGCAAACTTGCAGGCCTCTGTTATTACACAAACTTGCAGGCCTCTGTTATTAACATGGCAACCTTGAGAGTTCGTGAGTGCATCATTGTGGCACATCATCCATGAAAGCCAGGTCAACTTCATCATCAGGAAGGAAGGGATTCAGTTTCTTCAGCTGCTGCATTGGATCCTTCAACGCTTCCTAAGTCACTGTGGCCTCGGTCCTTTGGCACTTGCAATACAGGATGATTTGGGTGTGCATCCAGTTCTACGCGCAGCACATCAAAATTTGCCACATCACCATCATCTGGAACTGCAATAATCCTAAGCCTTGGAAGATGCTTGGTACCAACAATCCCCAACTTCAACCTGCAACCATAGATTTCAATACTTCCCATCTGGGGCGCAGTGCCCTCCTCAAATCTTATCTCTCTCAACTGCTCCAAGAAGTAAATATCAATTTCCTTGAGATTTGGGAATGCCTCCCTTCTGAATACTAATCTCTCCCCAATATAAGCATTCCGATAAAGACGAAGGAGCATGAGATTGGGCAGTGCCCCAAGAATCTCCATCGTTTTAATTTCCTTTAGCCTGCTCCTCGATAAGTGCATCTTCACCAGCTGTTCCTCGATAAGGTTCCCAAACCAATTTGGCACATCTGAAAGAGATCCATTCAACTTTAGACTCCTTAGGAGGGGCGGGGGAGAGGAAATAGAGTCCAGCCACTCCAGTGTTCCAACATCTGAGGATCCCTCAGCATCCACATAGAGAGATTGAAGTGAAGAAAGTTTTTCAATAGCCACACAAAATATCTTGTATTTGGTCTCACCAGCACCTTTTGATGTCACACTTAATTTTATTAGCTGAGTGAGTTCCCCGAGCTCCTCGATCACTTCCTTACCAGTTGCTTTAATGTCCACGACCTCTAGTATCTGTAACTTTTTGAGGTAGTTGATTCCTCTTGGCACCCTTACACCTTTTATATCAGACCAACGGGTGGAGCACGCCATACGTATCTCAGAAATTAAGTTGGCCCGGTCACTGAAACTAATTAGAGTTCTGAATATCACGGGAAAACACATCATAATAGTCAGGCATCCTTTTGGATTGTCTATTAAATTGAAGTAGCCACAATCCAACCTTTTGCTGCAACGGAGACTACAGAGATTTCTGAGTTCAGTTATCGCAGTTGTTAGTTCTGAAATATTTGCTCCCCTCATGTCCAAGGTTTGTAGGCATCGCAGTTTCCCTACGGACCTCAGAAGTGCAAAATCATAGGAACCTCCTTCAATATTCAGGTATTTCATGTGGTGCAATAATCCTATGTTCTTGACATCATTTTGTGTTAGTCTAAATTTTACATCTTTCAAATCTAAGACCCTCAACATTCTCAACTGTGGTGAACAAAATAGAAGTGCTGGCTCCATGGGCCTGTCACCAAATACAGATATTGAACGGACACTGCTCCAGTCCAAGCATATTTCCAAGAACTTGTTCCCATGGGATGCAACATGGCGGAAGTTCTCCTCTTCTACGCAAGTGATATTATCCTTAATCAAAAGTACAAGATTTTGCTCTCTAGAAACAGAAACCATGATATCACGCATGATATCATGGACTCTAAATTTTTTAACCACTCCTTCTATATTAACCACTGATGGTTGAATCATACTTCGGTTGATGAGCTCATTTAAGTAACTATTCCCGACATCCTCAATGTTCACCGCATCCCTGGCTTTAACAAACCCCTCTGCAATCCACCGATCTACCAGACGCCTCCTTTGAATTTCAAAATCCTCAGGGAAGATGCTTAGGTATAGAAAACATGGCTTAAGATGAGATGGCAAGTGGCTGTAGCTTAGGGTAACTATTCTCCTCATTGCTTCGAGGCTTGGATTGATCTCAAGTTCTGAAGGGATCTCTTCATGAAACTTTCCCCACTCTGATATATTTTTAGTTGCAAGAATGCCTCCCACAGTGAGGACAGCCAGTGGTAAACGACCACACCTTTTTACTAGTTTTGTACCTATGCTATTCATGTATGCACCTGCTTCCATGACTTGTTGTCCTTTGCCTGTCTTCCTTAGTAGCAAATGTACAGCATCATCTATTTGAAGGGGTTCAAGGTGGTAAATAAGTGGTCCAGAAGTACACCTCTTAGCTAAGCCAGCATCTCGCATTGTTACTAATATGCGACTGCCTCTGTTGTTATTCTTTGGAAAAGCAATATCATTCATCCAATTCCATGCATCTATGCTCCATAGGTCATCAAGTACAACAAAGTACCTTTGATCCTTTAAACCATGTACCAAGCAATCAGCAAGATGCTGCACTTGAACCAGCAGTTTCCCTTGGAGCTCTTTCAAGAGTTTGTCCAATGAATCAGCACCCAAAAGTTGCCTGATCATATCTTTTAGAATCTCCTTCCTGTCAAATGACTGGGATACAGTGACCCACGCACAACAAGAGAAGTAGCTTGGGACATCTTCCTTGCTTTCATAGATCTTTCTTGCTAGAGTAGTCTTGCCTAAACCACCCATACCAACAACACAGATTACCTTAGTAGGACCATCATCAGAGCTGACATCTATCAGATTAAGCAACTTCTTTTTAGGAGTGGCAAAGCCCACAAGTTCTGACTCATTTATGTTGTTAGCTGCTTGGTTGCGAATGTCTTCCATGTAGAAATCTCTCTCATCTGCACTGCTAGAGAAAATGGGCTTTACTAGGCTGTACCGTGTGTTCCTGTTGCTCACTTCTTCTACTCTTGATTTGAGGTTACGAATCCGGACAGCAATCCGATGGCGATCACCAAGCTTCAGCAATCTTTTTTGGCCAGACAGGCTTTGGCTCTTCACATGAACTTTAAACTCGTCTAGACAATCTTCTATGTCATATGACAGATCTTGTACTTGCTCTGCCCATACCCTTAGTAACTCATCTTTCTTCTTCTCTACTTCAGCAGCTCTCAGGAATGCCTGAATTGTTTTTAACTCATCCTTGATGTACCTACCATATATAGTTCATAGAAAATTAGAGCAGCCTTCTAACAAAAGTCCAAAATCTATTCAGAACTGCTTTTGACAAACCACAATCATTGGCACAAAAATAGAATTAGATTTTCAATGCCAAAAAGAATAAAGGAAATGAGTATTTTTGATAACCAAAAGATAACTCTTTTTTGTATGATCACCAATACTTATTTTCAGTGGAACTAGTGCTAGTGGTTCACAATATTGTAATTGGGCTGCCCAGCTCAACTAACAAGAAGCATCACTAGTGGGCACATATCCTCTGCCCTTATAGGAGTTACGACATCGATTTATCTTAGTGAAATTCAACTGATACTTCCATGAATGAACACAATTAGCTTGGACCATATCTCTTGACTCTTCTACTTCCTAAAATCCTAAGTCTGGGCAGATGCACCCTTTCTTTCCGTGCCTACTGCTTACCGTGCAGAAATAAGAAATACACTATATTAATTGATTTATCCAAAAGATTTGTGCTTGGTCTCGGAAGGGCCCTTGCTTTTTTATCAAAAAATTACTCGTAATTAATAGCATAGCTACCAAGCAAATGAACACTATGTGTCCTGAAGCCTACTGGTAAAGTGTGTCAAGCATACGAGGTCGTGGATTGGTCGCTCAACTCAACAAAAACCACGAAACAGATGTGGTAGCTGTGCATCGCATGGAGATTGCATAACCAAACACCTTGGCCATGAATCCCATGGCAATCAGATAAAGCAGCCATACCTTCTAGGTGCCAAAGATCGTGAATAGAATCTATGAGACTGTGGAATTGCAAAGCAGGAGATGGATCTGGCCATTTTGTTATTCGAGGAAACTGCGGAAGGGTCATGGAACAGAAGAACCAATCTTCAAAGAGCTAAGGTCCCAGCTAAAGAATTAAATCCGTTTATTCAAAAGGAGCGGTTCCATTGCAGTATGGAACTAAGGTGTATGCTGGTATTGTTACTACTTCAACAGCAGAGGGGTAGCATTTCATCATCAATAATAGCCCCAGATACGATGTAATATTTCCGTCCTCATAAATAGTTGAAGTTCCTAACATCTACTTGAGTCCTTCACACAGACGTCCTCATAAATTCCATCTACTTGAGTCACCATCTAGATGAACGCAGAGCTACAAATTTTGTGTTGGGGATGTGGCCCTGTTTGGAACAGCTTATCTTTAGCTTATGGCCAAAATAAGCTGAAACTAGTGGTCTGTTTGGTTCCCCGCCACAACTCGCCTCACTACAGTATTTCTCGCCTTGCTACAGTGTTGCCACGGAACAGTAAACAGAGTTTGGACTCTGGCTTGTGGCGGTGAAAAAGCTCGCCACAGACTGTGGCGGGGGCGTCCGTGGCTTGGCTGCCTGTGGCGGCAGACCAAACAGACCCTAGAAGCCAAACGGCACGCTTTTTTCAGCTTTTTTTGGCCACGCTTCTCCCCACCGTCCTCGTTTGTACTAAAACGTAAAAGCTGGTTCAAACCCGCTTTTAAAATAAACGCTATTTCCATATTCATACAGCTTATCTGACAAGCGATTCTCCTGGCCGCTGTTCCAAACAGGGCCACAATCATATAGACATAAGATGGGGGAAAGTTTCTAACTATTTAAGGTGCACATGTAGTATGTGCATACTAGCACTACTTGTGTACATTTCCAAGAGGGAAAAACCGTGCCGGTTCAACTGCACCAACATTAACAAGTTTAGCTCGCGGCGGGCCTAGGCCGGATGAAACCGATGATGAAGACTCGTCGAGTCAAATCGTAATTGTTATCACAGTTTGTTTGCAATTTCACTAAATAATTCCCAGGCATTGACTACGCGGTCGTATACTCCACTAAATCGTATTCTGTGAACCTTCTACACCAATCCATAGTCGGCGAAGCACGAGGAAGAGCAGCAGTAGCCGCCGGAGTAGGAGTAGGGCGGCGTGCAGGGTGTGGGGAGTCACGCTATGCAGGCGGAGCGAGATGGACGGGACACGCGTACCAGATCTCCTTCTGGACGCCGAGCAGGAGGCTCGCCTCGTCGGCGGCGGCGGAGGCGGCCTTGCTGACGGCGTTGCTCACCAGCGCCCGCGCCAAGCTCACCACCGTCTCCGCCATCGATCGGTCGATGCCCGCGTTCGCGATCTGGAGTTCTGAACAGTCGAGCAAATATCGGTTTTGCTTCCTTTTTCTTTTTTTCTTTTTTTTTTTGAGGGAGGGTTTTTCTTCTCGTGTGACTGACTCGACTGTGAGCGCGTGACGACGTGAGGTGTTAGTCCATTCAGTTCATTGCAGCGTTTCGTCGTACAGTTATATAAACCAGAAACTAGATAATTGTGACAGAAGAATTTTACAGTGATGAAACTCCTCTCACATCTTATTAAACTCTCCACTCTCTTCTCTGTCACATCAGTATCTTAAATACCGTAAAACTCCCATAAAACCTCCACTCTCCACTCTCTCCTCTATCACATCAGCACCTTAAATGCCGTGAAACTCCTACAAAGCCTCCACTGGCCAGTCTTAATGCATCATTTCACTACACGGTTACCTAAAGCAGAAACTAGGTAACTGTACCAAATAAGTGTTATGTTGATGAAACTCCTCTCACATCCCATAAAACTCTTATTTTTCTCTCCTATGCCACATCAGCATATTTAATACCATGAAACCCTACATGAAACCTCACTGAGATTTGCCTTAGGCCAGTCTCAGTGAGGATTTTCATGGGCATTTTATGGTATTAATTAGATGGACACCTCAGCAAAAATGCTGACATGGCAAGCAAATTAATACGAGAGAGAAGAGAACCGTTTCTTCCCCACGAAACGAGTCGGGCGCCGTTTCCAACCCACGAAACGCCAACGAAACTCGCACTGAGAGCATCGAGAGTTTCATGGCGGATCCCATGCTCCGTCCCCCTCCGGCGCTCCGTCCTCCCGCGCTCTCGCTCCCAGCTCGCGTGCGTAATCCACCCTAGCTCGCGCCAAATCTGACGCCTTGCCAAGCCGCCGCGGCCCGTGCCCTCCCAGATCCGCCGCAGGCAAGATGTCCCGCAAGGGGGAGCTGCAGGAGGGCGGCGGCGCTTCCTCGGCGACCGCGAGGAGGGCGAGCGGCGCGGCGAAGCGGAGCAACAGGGGCTTGGAGCTGGCCATGCCCAGGGCGGGGATGGCGAGGAGTGGCTCGGGAGCATCCAGGCGCGGTGGTGGCTCGGGAGCATCCCAGGCAGCAGCAGGAGGCAGGAGCCGAGCCCCCGCTCGTGGAGACAGCCGGACGGAGGCAGCTGGCGGAGCGCGCTCGGGAGCAGAAGGAGCGGCGCAGGAGGATGAAGAAAGAAGATTTGTTTTGGCCACTCGTTCGGCTGCGGGAGAAAGAAGATTATTTTTTTTTGGTCGTTGGAGAAAGAAGATAATGGTCTTGACACTTTGGTCTTTTCACGTATGCCAGGGCACCGGCAGGAGAAGCAAAATACGTGTTTTTTTTTCTACCAAAGAGCATCTTTTATTAGTGTCCTGTATCAAATTTTGTCAAAATGTTAAATATTAGTCTTTTAAATAGATTTACATAATGTTTTATTATTTATTGTATAAAATGGCCACACAATGGTATACACAAATTGAGATCTAATATATGTAATCTTTTTCATATATGTGCTCATTTTCGTGTGGGTATTGAAGTCCAACATAACATATTTTTGGATATATCAATGTTTATTTATCATGTTCTACTAGACTAATACATAGTTTAAAAACAATTGCAAAAAATGCTATAGAGTTCTCATGGTACATTTGATCACCACACAATGCACATGGTAAATACTACATCCTGTCTATGAAACCATGCAATGAAACAGTACACTGAGACTGACAGTTTCATGAGAATTTCATCTCACAGAAAATCTGACATGGCAGTCTAGGTAATAGTGGCATGAAATTCCCACTGAGACTGGAACCTCGCGAATGTCGTCGACTCATCGGGCGAGGCCAAATGAATGTTGATGGCTCAGGTCGACTCATCGGGCGAGGCCAAATGAATGTTGATGGCTCAGGAGCATGTCCACGCGGGCCTGTTGCTCTTTTCGGCTGTTTCTGTTTAATACAAGATAATATGACATGGAAAATATTTTGTTGTTGATATGAACTAAACTAGAGCACATCAAAATTTTATGTGATCTACTGATTTCTAGAGGATACTGATACAAAACAAAGTTGTAACCGGAGCAGGGAGGTTCATCGCTACAGCATTCACTTTTTTATGCCCTTGCCTGTCTGTTAATCACTACCGAGTCCCCGCGGTGAAATGTAAAAATAGCAACCAGACGAGAGTCGATGCGTCTATTGGTAGAACCAACGCTCCCTACTGCATCGCCTCCGTTTCTACCATTCGCATCACCCAATCTACCGTTTCCAGCCAAAGTTAGGAGTGCGTGAGCTCCATTCGCATCACTGAGGTGGCGTGGCGAGACCAGAAATAAGACAGATGGAGGACTACAATTACAACCACAACTCAGAAGTCCACTTTGCCAATGTGTGTCGACAACCCTCACACATACATACACGCACTCCAGAGGTTTACGAGATACCCATCCTGGAGCCCGGAGAGCCCTGGGTATCTCTACACTGCCTTATCGATAGTATGTATAGAAAAATAAAACTTGCAGTATTCCGCAGCGCATGGCCATCATCTTCCTCAAGATTGGGTTGGGCTGGACGTCACACAGCAAAACCATTTCTTCTGCACACAAGAGTACTATTAATGATAGCTGGAAAGACAAATGATAGCGGGGAAGACAATCGTTAGAGATGAATTTCATCAGGTGAGTTCAAAAAAGTGCACTGATCCAAGTCACAAACAAATAAACGTACCGAGTTTGGCTTGGCAGCATAAGATTCCACCCTTTCAGTCCTGGTGTCCTTGGAAGGAGACTCGGTCTCTTGTCCGTTCCCACCCTTCTTCTCATCTCTGGCTTTGTTGAATATCACTGTGAATCCATCAGCGGAAGCTGGGTCGTTCACATCCCATTCACCAAACTTTGGCAAGGGGCGACCTGATTCCTCCTGGAAACAACACCATTGCCCAAGTTAAAAGAGTGAATCTAGTTGTCATTTTGTACTGAGAGTAGCGCAAGTGTGAAATACTGCATTATGTTGCTGGTGACCAAGCAACTGCTGTAATCAGAAATCTGAAACGTCGATCTTATGTCAGCATGCAAAATATGTATATATTGAGTGGTGGTGAGACCATTGTTATCTAGTAATATAGTAAACACAGGCTTTTGCAAGCAGCATAATGCAGTCATGGTACAAAAGAGAGTAGGAGACCATTGAGGAAAAAACAGAAACATAAATCAAATATCATATAAGACTTTGGTGATTGTGTTCCATCAAATATGCAGGTGTCCTGATGCAGGGCAGATGCATCTATAGTGACAGTATTCCATCAAATGCAGACATCTTGATGCTGTGAATGATAATTGTGTATTCTGATTGTAAACATAGCATGCCAACATGGGAAAATACCAGCAGCTCACAGTTCATTAGCACCAAAGCTATTGTGTAACAAAGTTATGGACTTATGGCTCAAGCATATCCTGACAGCTGACAGTTCATATCCAGTCAGGATGTCGTGATCAAACTAACAAGAAAGAGTTAGCATATCAATAGTTTCCAAAAATTGATCCGATAACATTGAACTGTTGAACAGCTTCATGGGAAGATTCAGCTGTCATGCTGATATTTCCAGGCATGATTCTATTGACAGTCCCTTAACAGGAATTAGGACCATCCTTTACATTTAGTATTTGCAATAGATAAATTGATCGCTAGGCTACAACACAAAAATAAGATCCACCAGTATCTTCCTTAAGGACAGCCTACTATTCCATTATGAAACCAATAATCAAGTTTAAGCTCCATTATGAAACCAATAATCAAGTTTAAGTTTAATCATGTTGGTAAACCACCCTCACCAAGCATGATATTCAGAAAATCAGCGAGTATCCAATGAGAGGTTTACCAAACAAACTAGTTTTCTATTTCTGCTAGTAAGGCAGACCATTCGCCTCTAATAATTCTGCATTGTTCAGCATGTGGGAATAAAAAGTGTACTCTGCACATATTCAATGAACAGAAAGAAGTTCCCTCAAAAGTCATGTACCCATCTCCATACATTCCAATTTACGTCTCAGCATCTGTGATTGCATTGCAAACCTCACATAACTTTAACATGCTAATCTAATGTTTGAGTAATAAAATTCCAGCTAGCGGCATCAACCACAGCTGTAACAAACAACGAATTCAAACTGCCTAGGCTGAGTTTCCTTTTATGCGTATACGTGACAGCAACTAAAAATCCTGGACCTCTAATTGATTTTGCTTCTGCTACAGGGAACCGTGCATTATTCCGTAACAATCGCTCTCACAGTCTCATCCCAAGCAAAATGAAGAACGCCCACCAATCCGGCGGAACGACTCCACCCTACACATATAGGTCTCCAACACTTGCAGGAGTAACGAATCATCTGAACCCAACACACATACACGAGAGAAAAAAAATTCATCGCACTAGCAAATCCTATTGGTTGCGTTCCCCCCTCCCCCACTCCACCACACAAGTCACAAGTTGCGTAAACCAACAAACAGAACAGACAAATCTCCGCCCCAAAGTCCAAACCACCTCTCCCGAAATTCATCCCACGGCGCGCTCACCTCGATCCAGAAAACGAACAGCGAACTCCGCAAGCTAACATCACCGGGACTCCAAGAGGGCGGAAGAACAAAAAAAAGCGAAGAGAGGCGGCGCTTACCGCCATGGGTGGATTGCGCCGAGCTGAGGTCTCCCGATCCGCGCGGTTGCGGGTGGGGAGGAGGAGACGGCACGCGAGACGGCGGAGGGGGGCAGGGGCGCACGTCGTCGGTGGTGGCCGGGTGCTTCGCTGGCGCTCGGAATCTGTGAGGTTGTTGGATCATGATGACTAAAATTAGCCTACTAATTTTAGTCTCTTGTAAGAGTTAAACTTCCAAACATGTGAGGCTAAAGAGAGGCTAAAATTAGTCTTGAGGCTAAAATTTGCTAGTAGGGGGTGGGGGGGCTAAAAGAGCCTAAAGTTTGCTAGAAGGGGGAGGGAGAGGAGAGAGAAATCTGGACTTTAATGCACTTTAGCTCTAGCTTCCAAACAGGGAGTGACTAAAATTTTTTAGCCTGACTAAATTCTTTTAGTCTGACTAGAGAGATCCAAACACCCTCACTAGGCTGTGGAGACGGGCTTGTTTTGTTTAGCTCCTACTTGGCGAGAAAAAAAAATCAGCTTGATTTCTTTTTTTTTTTGTTCTGGTTCGGCTGTGTTTGTTCGTGGTGAATCTCTGAATTCGTGACGAGTTCGTTCATTCATCGTGAAAGAATTTATTTTTTTTCAGCTAGCATTTACAGTAGATTTTTATTTTTTTCATTTGATGATTCCATTGTCGCGGCTCTCCGGGCTCCGGTAGGTGGCGTGGTGCCATTGTTTGACAACAAGTTGTGTCCGACTAGCCTTTTCGCCGTTGGATGTGAGCTGGCCTTCCGAAGCGTCGGTTTCCCTGCTCCTGATGCCCGTGCGCCGATCCGGCGAATGTCAACCCGCGTATAATGTTTGTGGGGATATGATTTGACAGCTCGCTCCATCATATAAATGTCTCCCGATAATAAAGAAAAAAAATTTACACAAATACCAGCTCCGATCCCAGTGGTGTGCTTGCAACCGGACAAAGCTCCTCCGCCGTGATTGAGCGATTAAGGAAAAAAAAACTCAACTCGACACGGCCAAAGCCCAGAGAGCACGTACGTCCACCGCCGTGCGTTCAGACTCTCAGGCTGTCCCGTTCACACCCCGTTCCGCCAGGTTGCCAACTTGGCACGCACGGCCTAAATTATTGGCGCGCCCCCGTCAGGCCTGGAGTAAAGTAAACGGCACCATTGGCGTGGTGTTTACTGTTTACCGTGTTACTAGCTGAGGTGATTGTGAAAAGCTCAAGCACGTTTGCTTGTGGGCTTGTGGCTGCGGCGTTGACGCTTGACTTCTCTCGGTTATTAGTGAGCGGCTGCGTCCACGGCCACGTCAGCCTCCCTGCCTGTTCGTCCAGAAGAGGCTCTCCCTCTCTCTCTCAACGGGCCTGTTGAAACGCCCGTTGAATTGGTACACGGTGCCTAGCTGGACACAGCTGGCGCTGTCTGCCTTCTTTGTACTAGCGGAGCGCCCCCATCCAACTTGGCGACTTGGCGCCCCGTTCAAGCTGCCACGTGCGCGCTACTGTTACCTTCACGTCAGCGTAGATGTTTTAGACATTGGCGAAGAGAAATGCTGTGCCACTAATCTCCTGAATTCAAATCTTTGGGCCTCTGCAGAAGAAATTTGAGTTTATGGGCCGTCTCAGCACCCGAATGCAGCTCAAACTGCACAACTGGCGTGGTAGCGAGCGAGCACCCCGGCACCCCCTTTGGCGGTGTTTAGTTTGGGAAGAGGGGTGTGAAGTTTGATGAAAATATCACATCGTGTACTGTACCATTTTTCGTTTGTTTGTGGTAATCGTTGCCCTACCATGACTTAAGCTTCCGGCGCTGTACATCATCTCTGCAGCTCAGGCTCGGAAGACTGTGACCACATCGTCTCGCAGCTGCCCACCATGTTCCTCCTCCGATGCTGGCAACCTTGGAATTATCTTCCGTGGTGACCATCCCTGCCTCGCGCGTCTAGTATATATTTTTTCAGTTTAGCCCTTTTTTCGTAAGAATTTGAGATATGGACCCCTTGAGGAAAGATTCCTAAAAATGGACCCATAGCACGGCGTCAAAAGTCACGGCTCCGTTGTAAAACAGCACGGCGCCATGTGACCTTTGGCGCCGTTCTATTTTACTAGGTGATTCCGGGTGATGGTGGATCCGATATGTCATAGAACGGCGTCAAAGGTCACAGCGCCGTGCTGTTTTACAACGGAGCCGTGACCTTTGGCGCCGTTCTATGGGTCCATTTCTGGGAATCTTTCCTCCAGAGATCCATATCTCAAATTCTTTCGAAAAAAAGGGCTAAATTGCAAAAAATATACGCGCGTCTATGACTGAATGCAAACAAGAAGCACACCTCTGGAGCGCCTGCCAGCTGGCCGAGTCCAAGCATACAGTATGTTCAGTGATCATGCCTCTGCTCTGTTCTTTCTCTTCTCCTTGTTCCTTGCTTCACTCCAATTTCCCAATTCTACCTGCCGGTCGCTAACCACCGCCTAAACCACGGGAATGGGAGTCGTGCGCTGACGGCAGCATAGTTTGCTCATCAAAGGGCCGTAGACACGTGATTTTTTTACTATGTTCCATTTATTAGGACCTGTCCGCATGTCCAGGTAATTCTTGAAGGCAAAAAGATACATCAAACTTCTACATGGATCTCGCAGTCCAATTTCTCATCAAAAACAATCCTTGTTCCTGCGGTATCAGGGTAAAGTTCAGTCTCGTCGACAACGTAATGCGGCAAGTATTAGGAGAAAACGTGCTTCACAAAAGAAAATATATGATTAGTTTTCAAATGATTCCAACACGTAGCCCTTGTTTATGTCCCCCAAATTCTTAAAAATTCTCTCTCCAAACTTCACTATTCATATATCACATCAAATCTCTCTCCTCGTGTATGGAATATTAAATATAGGTAAATAAAAAAACTAAGTACTCCCTCCGGTATCCTAAAGGAAGTCCTTTAGGACAGCGACACGGTCACCAAAGCACAACTTTGACTTCTCTTTTCTATAAAAATATTTTTTGAAAAGTTATATATGTCTATTTTTATGAAAGTAATTTTCAAAACCAATCTATTTATTTGATTTTCACATTTTCAAACTCAACGACTTAAATATTATTCATGATTTATATTCCCAGTGTTTGACCGAAACCATGTCTAAAAGGACTTCCTTTACGACACCGGAGGGAGTATATGGTTTTGATGTACATGACGAGACGAATTTTTTGAGCCTAGTTAGTTATGATAGGACAATGTTTATCACAAACAAACGAAAAGTGCTACAGTACGCTACAGTGTCCGATGTGACATTTTTACCAGACTTTGTGTTCCTCTTTTTGAACTAAACACACCCAATGTCTTATTCATTCAAGAGCGAAGGATAGATATCTAGAAAGAACAAAAGGACCTACATGTCAGGCTGAAGCTATTGAAGGCCTTATTTAGATCCCAAAAGCAACTCCTAAATTTACTAGGTAAAAAGAAGATTCTCCGTCACATCAAAATATCATAACATGCATGAAGTATTAAATGTAGATGAAATCAAAAACTAATTGCACAGTTTTGTTGTACTCTGCGAGACGAACATTTTGAGCCTAATTAATCAATTTTTGGATAATTTTTCACAAATACAAACGAAATGCTACAATGATGCAATGATTACGAAGTGACACCCAAATTCACCTTCCCAATTCTAACATCTAAACAAGGCATAGTAAATTTGGGAGTTGCTTTTGGGATCTAAACAAGGTGTTAGGGCCTCGTTTCAAGAGCGAAGGATAGATATCTAGAAAGAACAAAAGGACCTACATGTCAGGCTGAAGCTATTGAAGGCCTTATTTAGATCCCAAAAGCAACTCCTAAATTTACTAGGTGCCCGAGAAACCACTGCAGGAGTTGGTTTGTCTGCACTTCAGTGGAAAACCAGATGTTCCTGAGTCTTGGAACAGTCTGCGGAGGCGGCGCTCGGCTCATTATATTCTTCGCCCTGTTCGTTTGGATTGTTTCCAGCGAGCCAACAGTGTTTTTCTCTCAGTGAAAACCAGGGCCAGCCACCAGCCACCAATCAGCCAGCAGTGTTTTTCTCTCAGCAAAAACCAGCGCCAACCATCAGCCACCAGCCAAACGAACACGGCGCTTGAAGCCGGCCACCACCACTGTTATACTTTCTTAGACATCTTATTGGTTTTAGGCTTTTAGCCGCAACTGCAGTTAGCCATATATTTTACCTTGCATCGCACATATCATTAACCCATTGCTTTGTCAAATTTTGTCTAATGTGTGCCCAACAAATTGTTAGCCATATCTTCACATGGTTTGGCAAAAAAGTATGGCAACATATAAAAAGAAGATTCTCATCGCATCAAAATGTCATAGCATGTATGGAGTACTAAATGTAGATGAAATCAAAAACTAATTGCACAGTTTTGTTGTACTCTGCGAGACGAACATTGTGAGCCTAATTAATCAATTTTTGGACAATTTTTTACACATACAAACGAAATGCTACAGTGACGCAATAATTACGAAGTGACCATTTTCTTTCAAATTTGGCCTCCTAAATTTGAAACTAAACAAGGCCCGAGAAACCACTGCAGGAGTTGGTTTGTCTGCACTTCAGTGGAAAACCAGATGTTCCTGAGTCTTGGAACAGTCTGCGGAGGCGGCGCTCGGCTCATTATATTCTTCGCCCTGTTCGTTTGGATTGTTTCCAGCGAGCCAACAGTGTTTTTCTCTCAGTGAAAACCAGGGCCAGCCACCAGCCACCAATCAGCCAGCAGTGTTTTTCTCTCAGCAAAAACCAGCGCCAACCATCAGCCACCAGCCAAACGAACACGGCGCTTGAAGCCGGCCACCACCACTGTTATACTTTCTTAGACATCTTATTGGTTTTAGGCTTTTAGCCGCAACTGCAGTTAGCCATATATTTTACCTTGCATCGCACATATCATTAACCCATTGCTTTGTCAAATTTTGTCTAATGTGTGCCCAACAAATTGTTAGCCATATCTTCACATGGTTTGGCAAAAAAGTATGGCAACATATGGACATGAACCAAGCGTGCCTTTTTTATCTCCCATCCTTAGGGCAGTCCCAACCCAAGACATTAGTAGTGATGTCTATAGCCTCCGCATCATCAAGAAATTAGTACAAGACACTACCCTCCCAAAGCAGACACTGATGCTCTATGACTAAATTAAATGCTGCTTCTCTCTCATCTTGTCTTGGATAGCGTGCAGAAACCATGTCTCATGCAAGACCCGGTTTTCTCCTCTTTCTTCATTAACTCACTTGCAACATCATTTTTGTCCTACATGGCACCTTATTTAATACTATGGACATCATCCTAGTCATTGGGTTGGGATTGCCCTAAGAATCAAGGAAGGAGGGAGTACATGTAAACTCCACTGAGAATACGAACTATTTTAACCAATTCTAACCTGCACCGATCCACATTTACACTAGACCTGCCCCACTCATTGATACAACTCATTTTAACCCATCCAAATACTATCATATCAAAACCCTACCTATAAAGCCCACCAAAACCCGCCCATTAGCAGGCGTAGTTGTGTTCGTCACTCGTCAGAGCTCACGCGATTTCTTCTCATATATAGCTTTCTAATCATTTTTGGTCGCTACATCAGCCATGTTAATTAAGGAGGGCAGACAACAGGTCATCACCGTTTTCTTTTGATCTGATAACCCAAGACATTAGTAGTGATGTCTATAGCCTCCGCATCATCAAGAAATTAGTACAAGACACTACCCTCCCAAAGCAGACACTGATGCTCTATGACTAAATTAAATGATGTTACTCTCTCATCTTGTCTTGGATAGTGTGTAGAAACCGTGTCTCATGCAAGACCCGGTTTCCTCTTTTTGCTTCATTAACTCATTTGCCACATCATTTTTTGTCCTACATGGCACCTTATTTAATGCTATGGACATCATCCTAGTCATTGGGTTGGGATTGCCCTTAGGTGCATGCTGAATTAAATGATATCCTTTGTGTGCTTACTCTTTCTTCTATCCTCAAGGAATGGTCAGATGATCAAATTTTCAGATTCCAAGAAATTTTGTTGACTTTTCTGCTTGCATTCAGGAAGCAGAGTGCCTAGCCGAATTCGCTAGTCCATACAATACTTACTCTGTTGGAAACATTTTGGCCTGCGTGCAAGTTCAGGACAAGCTGAGACAGGGTTAAATTATACTCCATCTACCATAAATGATCATTCAATTTAGATTTGCCCTAAGTCAAATCTATCTAAATTTGACAAACTATATTAAATGATATGATAACATCTATGATAGTAAAATAGATTTATTTAATCCATTATAAAATATATTTTGATAGTGAATTTATTCGATATGGTATATTTTGTTATATTTTTTTTACAGTCTGGTCAAGGTAAAACAGGTTTGATTTAAAATAAACATAAAGCGGGCATTTGGTTTCCTGGATATATATGCCGCAGCTAGGCTCCGTAGATACCTGTTCGGGAATTTTGGTTGCCTAGATGAAAGTTTGGGCCTGTCTCACGGTGTGTAAAAGTGACCGATGAGTCTGACTTCTAGGAAACGATAATGAAATCCGTGTTTGACTAGTGATGATACCCATAAGGCATGACAAGTTTATGAAAATATATTTTTGGGAGTTTATGGATCTGGATGACATATTTGTACAGGTTTAAGGACTTAAGAAATATGTTTTAATAGTTTAGGGACCCATATGACACATTGAGACAAGTTTAGAGACCGTCCTTGTATTTTACTCATGTACCCATATGGATATTTGTGTAAGAATTATATAGAAATAAGAGAGAGCAAATACAAGGAATTTCACATGTTAAAATTTTCAACACATCAATATAGTGTTAAATTTTTTAACACATATTTTAAAATTAATAGCACATATAGGGGCGTGGAGTTGATGGGCCAGTCGAAAAATATCTAGTACACACTTAATGGAATCGTGAAAACCCCATAAATAAAAGTATACAAAAATAAAAGGCAAGTGCAAGGATGAGGTGATCTAGGTGCAAGAAAGCAGCTCAGTGAGGCTACCAGGATTTACTTCAAAAAAAAAAAAAGAGGCTACCAGGATCAGCCACGGTGGGTAGGCTGATGATGGTCCACTCTAGCACTCTGCGTGATTCCAGGCGGTAGGAGGAATGGAGAAGGAAGACGCCGAACACGTACACGATACAGACACCGGAGTGGCCGGAAGCCCGTCGCCCAGACGGCCAGACTTCACAGTTCACAGGGCCAGAGCTCCCGATGCGCATAGCCTTCCATGACCGAAGATCGAACCGCTCATGTGCTCGGTTCCAAGGGCAAGGTGACTTCTGCAGTGCTGCTTGCCTAGTGCTCTCCATTATTCTTGTCCTTTACTGTACCACTACCAGAAGCATAATACCAGGCCACACGTGCACGCACAAGCTGTCTTATTTCTATATAATTTACTTCAACGTTGAGAAAGGAAGTTACTACATAATTATCAAAACCCGTGATGTGTGTAGATACCCACCATCATAGTTTTGCATAACTTTCATGACAAAAACACCACGTCGCAGCTGCTGGCACAACAAGAATTGCTATCAGTTAGTAGAGTGCCAGATAGACTTGAAACAATATGCATTTCCAGCAAGAAAATAATTGGAAAAACACATGAAGCCATGAAAAAAAAATACTGAACTGGCTTTAGATCATGTGACGCTGGCCGGGAAAGATAGTATTCATCTAAAAAATGTTATCGCTCACCGATATACCATGTGAATATATGTGATCGATGCTGGGAGAAAATGGGCTTGTTGAAGGTAAAATGATAATCAGATAAAGATTACAAAGTACATTTATTAAACTTCCTACCTCACTTCGTAATGTTCTACCTGCACTCTTAAGATTTAAGAGCATTTGAAACGTAAGTCCAAAACTTTTCTACAACTGATTTCATACTTACGATAAGCTAAAAATTAATTTATTCTTGATTGATGCACAAGATCCTACAAGAGATCAAGTTTACTTGGTCATGTCTCTCGTGATCCTATTTTGCATATCCCAAACTCCTTGCTATTTTTTTGGCCGAATAACTATTTTCGTCCTAGAACTTTCCACCAAGGCTCGGGTTCATCCTTAACTGCTAAAATAGCCATTTCAGTTCTTAACTTCTTCCCATAGCTCAATTTCGTTATTTGTCCTATGTGTCTTGCCATATTGGTGCGCCATGTCGATGCTGGAATTTGGGCTTGGATGATGAAGGCCCGTGAAGAAATTTCAGAATTCTTAAGAAATCTTAAAGGCCCATGTATGCAATAGAAAGTGGTGCAATACTTTAGTCCCACATTGCTAGTTGAGAGGAAGGATGACCAACATAAATATGGAGGTTGTCTCTACTCCTCCAAGTTATCTCTTCTTTCATCATCTTTCATCATGAGCACACAACACCTGTGTGAATGGTCTGCCAAAATTCGGCCCTCGTCTTGCGGTGTTTTTGGGAACAAAAGAAGAACATCTCACAGCGTGCGGGTCCTACAATTAACCATGCTTGTGGCAAGGCACATAGGATTTAGGGATGAGATGAGCTGGAGGAAGAAGTTGAAGGACTAAAATGACCGTTTTGATAGTTGACAGAAGAAATTGAGTCTTGGTGGAAAAAAATAAGAATGAAAATGGCTATTTTACCTAGTTTTATTGGTGGAAACCTTTAGTGGTACTATTACTACTTATGGATGTGCATTTCTAGTGTATGGCTAACCAACAACCAATATGCCATCGGTGCAGAAGAAATCATAGAATAAAAAAGATGTATTCCACCAGCATTTATATTCGAATTTAGACCGTGAGAGAAAGTGACAACAAGGAATCATGAGTAACCATATTGCAAGCATTAAGAATTTTTGAACTCATTTACATCTATCTTGTTTCATATACTCTCGGCTTCTATGCCATGTAGCAATAAACAACATAGAAGAAAAGAAAACAAAATGAACTCACCTCAAATTTGGCTACTCACATGAAGAGATTGCTCAAGTGTTTGATCAAAGAGGTAGATAAAAGACCCAAACATAGTGGAAAAAACCCAAACTCAACCAAGATTACATCAAAACTAGAGATTTTATAGGCTCAGTGCACCTCAACTTTACTCCCTTCACCTTGAGATCACCTTACTCACACCCACTAACATAACCATGCCTACTCACTTCAACTTCTAGTATCTAGTTTGTAGAAAGAGAAAGAGGAGGGAGGAAAGTAGAAATACGAACCCTAATCCTTCAATACTTGAAATGTGAAGCCTAATTTCCAACGCAAACCCTTCTCCTCCAACTCTGACTAGCTAGTGAGCCTTCATACAAGGGGGAAGAGGAGAACATCAAGGATTTAATACATCTACGTGTTGGACAACTTAGGCCTTGTTTAGATGCAAATTTGGGAGTGCAATTTGGGGGTATGATGTCTCTTCGTAATCATTGCGACACTATAACATTTCATTTGTATGTGCAAAAAATTATCAAAAAATTGATTAATTAGGCTCAAAATGTTCGTCTCGCAGCGCACAAAACTGTGCAATTAGTTTTTGATTTCATCTATATTTAGTACTCCATACATGTTATGACATTTTGATGTGATGGAGAATCTTATTTTTACATAGTGAATTTGAGAGTTGCTTTTTGGAACTAAACAAGACCTTATACTCTCACATGAGAGGATTAGTGGTGATATTTTGCAGGAGCGTCCAAAGAACTGCATGCAAGAAGTTAGCTAATAACGTGCCTCCATACATTACTAGTGGAAAGCAACACATGCGTGAATGCCTGATGATTTTAGTTAGATAAAAATATTTTATTTTAGTTCAAAAATTATATTAGGGTCACATTTACATGAAAAATTGTATTAGGGTAAAACAGTTAGATGAACGAATGGGCCTTCTTCCCTCACGTTAACTTTGGTAGACGGCTTAGTCCATGGTAATGGCGTGACATACGTGCCTCTGGTATGCGTGCTAGCCCCAACAGTCCCAAATGGCATCCTCGCAGTTAAAACTGAAATCCATGGCGCAGTTAAACCTGAAAACCACATCGGCTCCCTACCTCTACCGGAATCTCTGAACAAACTGGCTTGTGTGTGGGCTGGACTCGGAGACCCAACAAACCAGAACAACCCGATCCCAACCCACCTTGGCATTCCGCTCTCACGAGCTCTCCGCCTCTTCTCTCCTCTCCTCTTCTCTCTCTTCCACCACCCCCTCCCCCTCACGCCAATTTCGAAACAGCGCGAGCGAGAGCAGCCAAAAGCCGAGGGAGCCCTTCCTTCCGCCTCAGATTAGAACACCCAGGGAGGGCGCGCGGGGAGGCGGGAGTCCGGAGCTTCGAGCGCGAATTGGGCGTCGATCCGGCTCGGCGGCCGGGGATGGCGGCCGCGGAGCAGCTCAAGGAGCTGGGGGAGAAGCTGCAGGCGGCGGGGCCGGCGCCCGCGGACGAGCTCGCCAAGCTCCTCGAGGTGAGACGCCTGGAACTGACCGGAAGCTTCCGTGCTCGGGGGTGGCTGCGCGCGCCCCCTAGCCGTGGAGGGGGGGTGGCGCCGGGTGGGTCTCGGGTGGATCTGTGCGCGAGGCGCGGGAATTCGGCAGGTTTAGGGTTTTGTGCGCCGGAAGGTTCGGTGCTGGTGGTAGGGTTTCCCTTGCGAATTGGGGGCTGCGGCTGCTTGCTTTGGCTGTTTGGCCGTCAATTGAGCGGCGGGGAGGGTTCTGCAGGAGTGAGCTTTTGCGCAGAAGGCTAGGCAATTAGGAGGCAAGAGGCTAGGTTTTGGCTAGGCTGTGCTGTAGATGCTCCTGTACCTCGTGAATTGGCGAGATTCGAGGTCGGTTTTGCTTGTTCTTGCAGGAATTGTGCGGCTTGGGTCGCGGGAAGTGCCGAGTGCTGTGCGGTGTGTGGGCCTCGGTGTTTCAGTTAGTTTTGGATGCTGAATTGCACCGTTGCAGTTGAGCACCTGAAGTTTTAGTTCCTATTGTGTTGACGAGGGGAATTCGTGCCGGTTAGGGTTTTTGGGGTTTTAGCAGTACAGGAGGTAGTCTCACCTTTCTGGTGGTTGGCGGTTGTTTTAGTTACACTTGTCGTTTCGGTTACGCTAGATTGGCAGTAGCTAAGGGACACCCAAGATTTGGTCTTATTTGTTTTGGTCGGGCTTTGTGTGAATACCTTTTTTAAACCTAGGTCATGCTGCATGGAAATGCTAGGATACCGTTACATGTGGTGTTGTTTTGCACTATCTTGAATGCTGTGCTTATATGGCAGTTTTAGTTTGGAAATTTCTTGATACTATTTATTGCAGGAGACTATTTATTAGGTTTTACTTAGAATTGCTTGATACCAAACCAATGCACGTGTTGGAACACACACCGATGTTTGCCCGAGCAAACAACAAATTCCATCCAACTTTTCAAGAAGGAAACTTTCCAGTGAACGGGTCACATGTTTGGTCCTTGTGTGTTCTGACGTTGACGGCTCTATGCCTCTATGCTAGAATTTAGGATATGGAGAGGTCCATGGGTTCGAACTTTTGGTGGTAAACAACGTAATTTGTAGCTACTCATTATATCTCTTGAGTTTGATTGAAAAGGATTTTGCAGTTGCCCACATGCATACTAAGTTATTTACTATCCTAATCGAAGGCACTATGCCACCAAGGTTTAACTGTGGAAGGCTCACCTGTAATAGAGCAGTCACCAGAGTTAGTGTAGCACTATGCCACCAGGAATCAACTGTGTCGATGGCATGGTCTCTCAAAAGCAGGCACATTATGTCGTATTTTAGTATTAAATTGGTTGGTCATACATACTGGTTTCATACTTCGATTAAAGTCTTTTTATTCTTGGTAAGTATGCTTTAGATACTCTATTGATGCTAATAGCACTGCAGAAAGCGGTGGAATGCTTACATGGAATAGAGCAATCGCCGGGGTCCTCGGTGATGGAAGCTATTCAACCAAGTTTAAACGCTGTCACCAGAGAAGAATTGCTGAAACATGAGGATGAAGATGTCAAAGTTCTCTTGGCCACCTGCTTCTGTGAAATTACAAGAGTAACTGCACCCGATGCTCCCTACGACGACGATATCTTAAGGGTAACTATCATATTCTTTAAGACATCACATGCTGGTTTACATAACCTGTATTGAGTTTTACCATATTTATTTGGCATTTGAGATATTTCCCCCCTTGTGCAGGACATATTCAGTCTAATTGTTGGTACATTTCGTGGACTCAGTGATGTTAGTAGTCAAACGTTTGGCAGGAGGGTTGCTATTCTCGAAACAGTTGCCAGATACCGAGCATGTGTTGTGATGTTAGATCTTGAATGCGATGATCTTATCACAGAGATGTTTCGAACCTTCTTAGAAGTTGTCAGGTAATTAACAAATCTATCTTGTCGACTATGTTAGTGCCTTGTGGTAGAGCACAAATGTTCAAATATTGCTGCTGGGTTTAGTTTCTTACTCTTAGTTGTGTTGTAAAGAAACCCCACAAAATATATTCCAATAAAATTTACTTGTCCTTCAAACTTGATCTCTGCTACTTCACAATGAATGTACTTTGGTCTTTTGGCCGTGTTTATTTCTAAACTTAGAAGTGTATATTGAGGCCTGAATTTCAAAATCCTCACTGCTAAATACGCCACTGTACAATTTTCAAGCCAGTAGTATAATTATTTGAAAATCCTCACAAAAGATATTCTGCTTGATGACATATGTATTAAGTATGTAGAACTCTTACTGCCCTTTTATAGTATGAACTCTATGAAGGAATGAAAGATATCATAATGAAATTATTTGTTTAAATGGCAGTTGGAGGAAAGTAAATGGTATAAAGGCTTGGTTTTAAAAGTTAACATGTGTATGTAGTGCCACTTCAAAACATGAATTTTATGAGGAACTTGTTTGCAGTTTGGAAGTACAGGGAGTTAATGATGTTTAGAGGAAAGAAGATAATCTAAATAATTATTAATGCATGGATGTCTACTTTGATTTGTATGATGGTCACCGTATGAATGGATAATTTTCTTTGTGGAAACTTACTGTATTTCTGTGGGAATATTGGTGTCTGGAATTGCTATTTGTGAATGACATTAGTTAGTCACAGCATTGATACATGGGTTAGCATTTATCAGCTTTGATATTTGTAACAGTACCGATATGTAGGTTAGCAGCCTTGGTATCCATAACTGATGATCTTTTTTAGCACCTTAGCTGGCCAAAGTGGTTCCAGTGACATTGATTTAGAACTGGAATATAATTTCTCATTGTTTCATATAATTGCGGTAGGATCATAGTTTTTTTTTTTGTGCAACCTGGTTAACAAATGGTTGGAATATTGCTTTATGCCCGTATAACCCAAAATCCACATGTTTGTTTGCTTCCATATCATTAATTATCATCTGATAATGCCACATAACTTTCTTCAGGAAGCATTTCTGTCAGTCCTGTATTCCTGGTAGAAGTGTATACACCACATATTAGGTTATATTTTAGTATCCCTTGTCTTTTGACTTCTTTAGTTTTCTGATGTGATGCAGTGACAGTCATGAAGAAAACATTGTAAAGTCAATGCAGACAATAATGACCCTTATTATAGATGAGAGTGAAGATATACAGCAGAGTCTTCTACGTGTACTGTTGTCAGCATTGGGGCAGAAGAAAACTGTGAGCACCTTTCCTTTTATGGTGTTTTGGTGATATTTTATAAATTTTCATAAGTCACTGTCAGCTTCGTCTACTGTTTCAACCTATTTTATAATTGATTTCCTTCTCTGAATTATTATTTCTGCAACTTCTGATAACTAGGGTGCTGCAATGTCTGCGCGTAAGCTTGCTCGCAGTGTCATCGAGCATTCTGCTGGAAAACTTGAACCATACATAAAGAAGTTTCTTACATCATCATGGGCTGAGGATGGCAGTTCTTCGAATGATCAAATTGATCACCACGGAATCGTATTTGATGTATATCAGTGTGCTCCGAAGGTTCTTAAGGTGATCGTGCCTTATATTACTGGGGAACTACTGGTACGATCTTACTTTGGATCAAAACGTGAAATGAAAGTTGTGAACTCTTTCACATTTATCTTGAAAACCAATTCAAATAAAATGCTACAATTCTGAGTTTAAGCAGTTTTTTTTTCTTTTGGATGGTCTTGCTTTTTTTAATTAAATTTCATATTTGATATATTCTAGGCGGATGAAGTAGATATTCGGTCTAAGGCAGTTGAATTACTTGGGGAAATTTTTTCTTTACCTGGAGCCCCTATTGTGGAATATTTCAAGACTCTCTTTGCTGAGTTTCTGAAGAGACTGGCTGATAGAGTAGTTGAAGTCCGTATCTCTGTGGTTGAGCATTTGAAGAGATGTCTAATATCAAATCCTTCCCGTCCTGAAGCTCCTGAAATTATCAGTAAGGATCTTTTCCCCCTGTAGTAACTCATTTAATTTAACTCATCAATAAACTGTGCTTTGTCTTGATGGTTGTCTGCCTGGCAGAGGCACTTGGTGACAGATTATTAGATTATGAAGAAAATGTGCGGAAGGGAGTGGTAGCTGCACTTTGTGATGTAGCTTGCCATTCACCCGATGCTATTCCAATCGACACAATTAAAGTAGTAGCGGAGCGTGTGCGTGATAAATCGGTTAGTTCTTTGCTCTTCTCCACACACTTCTTTCTCGTTTATTTTGATCTGTATGATTTACTTCAGAGTGTGTATTCTCGAAAAAACAAATGCAGTGGGCTGTGAAATCCTATACCATGGACTGGTTGGCAGATATTTATAAGCTATACTGCCAAAGGTGTTCTGATAGCTCAACATATTCTGATGATTTTGAGTGGATACCTGGAAAAATATTAAGATGTGTTTATGACAAAGATTTTAGGTAAGAACCTGACTATTCTTGGGCTATATTCTTTTCTTGAATATATTTTGGCTCCTATTGAATTGTGCCATGACTTTCTCCCACATTTTTCTTGCTAAACTTGCACTGGTGGTGCCTGATTTGGTCACCTAAAAAGTTCATCTGCAGCGCTTTGCTACTACTTTGCCCAGCAAATTGTGATAAGCATTCGAACTGACCAATTTATTCAATTTGTACGCCTAATTGCACTTGTTCAATTGTTCTAATCGTGGTTTTAAAAATATCTAGTCATGTACATGTGTGGCTTCCATGCTTGCCATGCATCCAAAGTATGGTAAAAGTGTAGTTATATGTTTACACCACATGAGCATATATGCTTACATATGTCAAAAGTCCTGGTTGTCCGACATGCTCTTTCTGTAATTTATTTGCAAGTTAACTGCTAGTTTTGATTTCCCATGTCTCTTGGGGTCTGCCTCGCAGGAGTGGGCACTTCATTCATAGTTATGTGATGTTCTGGACATTTATGAGATTATGTGCAAGTTTTGTTGTGCCATATTCATATTTAGTCCAGTGTGGACATCTGATGTGTGCATTCTTTAGTTTCTAACCTGTATGTTTGTTCAGTGGTATGGCTTTTTTCGTTGGGACAAAGTGATTTTTTGTCAGGTGTTCTTTTTTTTTTCCAATTGAAGTAGGATGTTTATCGGGTGCATGGAGTGTGAGCCTATGACATCACCCATATGACAGCTTTCTTGTTGGTGCAGGATGGAGTCAATCGAATCCATTTTATGTGGTTCCTTGTTTCCACCAGAGTTTCCAATGAAAGGAAGAGTTAAACATTGGGTTACAGCTGTTACACACTTTGATAAAGTTGAGATGAAAGCTCTTGAACAGCTTCTTCTGCAGAAGCAAAGGTCTGATTTCTTTTTCTATATATTGTGTAAATTGATGTTGAGCTCTTTCTGCAATGGTTTGATATGTTATGTTCCCCACCTAATATCAGACTGCAACAAGAAATGCTGAAATACATGTCGCTTCGGCAGCCAAGCCAGGTTAGTGTGAATCTTGACTATATTGAAAAGTTACTGTGTGATTGGTTAAGCTACCTTGTTAATTCCTTTTGTAATGCAGGAAGATGCCCCTGATCTGCAAAAACGAATCATTGGATGTTTCCGCAGCATGTCTCGATTATTCAGTGACCATGCAAAGTGCGAGGAGAATTTGAACATGCTTCATCAGCTAAAAGATGACAATATCTGGAAAATATTCAGTAGCCTGCTTGATTGCTCAACTACATTCGAGAAAGCTTGGTCTCTTCGGGTACCTGCTATTTCATTCATATATATATATTTTTCCTGATATGAGATGTAAGATATAAAGGAAAACTGAGAATAAAGATACCTCTGGCCTGTTCCTGATTCAAGCTTTTGCCGCTTTTCATTACATTTGTTTTTGTCAATTGCTACATATGAGAAGATGGTTGCCAGCTACCTGTGTATACTCTGGTAGTGGTAAAAGATGTTTGTAATAACTAAACCCTGTTTGATTGTTTTCAGAATATGCCATGGCTAAACAATTTGAATTTATCTGTATTCTGCAGGCAGATTTGCTTAATATACTTGGTGAAAAACATGCGCTTTATGATTTTGTGGGTGCATTAGCAATGAGATGTTCATATTTACTTGTAAGCAAGGAGTATGCCAAAGAGATCCTGTCAGAAGCCTCTGAACAGAAGACTTCTGGGAATACAAAGCTCATCTCAGCATGCATGGATCTCCTAACGGTAAGATAATTTCCGGATTCATTGTTTTATTGTTTTAATGCAACATATTATTGGCCATGCTGTTTCATAGATGAATTATTCTTTTGTTCGTATTTTTTGGCATCAAGAAAGTACCGGACAACTTCAGGAGTTGCTTGTATGTCAAATGGAACAATTTCTTTTAGAAGACTTTTTTGAATGTTTGAAATCTCTGAGGTCTATTAATTTGTTGTGATCTGATGCTTTAGATAGTGTAGCTAAAAGACAGGCCATTGATTTGTTGGACGCCTACTAGCTTCTACTTCCATAAAAAAAAATCAGAATAGAAAGGATCAAGTGAGACATGTCATTGAAGTTTAGAATTAACCACACTTCTAACCGGTGGCAGCACTGCATAAGAAAAATGCAGTGGTGCGGCATGGTTACCAATAACAAAGGCCTTTCCGTGAGATGAGTGTTGAATAATTTATAAAATCTGCATATATGGGTTTCACGAGCAAAAAACTCTTATTCTGTTGTCTCTGTGCAATCTTAATGATGCATACGCCTTTGTCTTGGGTTTAAGATTGCCTTTTCCCCACCATTTGGTTTGTTAGACTGGAATCAATTGAAATGTCCTGTGACGATCCAGTACAAGCTCTAATAATATGCATGAATGAATGATTTGATAATGGCAATTGTGCATCAGTGGTCCAACATTGTTGCATGATGTTATGATGCATTGTCCCTGGCTGATAATATGTTAGTTTGCCCATTAAGTTAATTTGGATGAGATAAGGAAATTTTATTTTTTTAGGTATTGCTTTTCCTAAAACATAAGTTGTTATAGTTATGTTATATAGATCCAATTTATGAATGTCTTAAGGTAATTAGATCCAATCTCTGAGTTGCTTGGATTTCAAGTAATATCTCTATATATTGATAGGAACTTTGATAAATTTAAAGAAATGATTAGACCGACAAGTCCTTGCTGCCCGTGGGGTCTTGCACCCAGTGTCCGTGGTTATCTCGCTCACTGTATGCTCATGGCGTCCCTAACATCAGGGACTATATTACTCATGTTTATATTAAGAAAACTCCTAAAAGTATAAGGATGTTTTTCTTAGTGCAAGTCCTTGTACCTCAAATGTGTTACTACTGTCACACACCACTTTGTTCAAATATTTTTTTTCAAAGCTTCTGACCTCTTAATCCTTTCTGTGTGCAGGCAATTTCTAGTTTCTTTCCATCACTTTTGTCTGGACTTGAAGAAGACATCGTTGAGCTCCTGAAGGAGGATAATGAAGTGCTTAAGGAGGGTATTGCTCATGTCTTATCGAAGGCTGGTGGCAATATCCGCGAACAGCTAGCCTCATCAAGGTGCAGCTTTTTGAGAGCCTCTTGATTTGTTGATCATAGGATTTGTCTTAATACTTACTAATAAGGCTACAGAACTAAAATTGATGTTGCTTCTATTTCAGTTCCCTTGATCTTCTATTAGAGCGTTTATGCTTGGAGGGCACACGGAAACAAGCTAAATACTCTGTTCATGCACTTGCTGCCATTACAAAAGATGATGGTCTTATGTCACTATCTGTTCTTTACAAGGTATCAGTTAGAAACTTAATTCTCTCCTGTTATTTATTTCTTGTGCTACAGCGTATATTATTGACATTTCAGGAAAATTATATGTTGCATTTGCTTCTTGTAGAGGCTTGTGGATTTGTTGGAGGAGAAGAAAGTGCATTTGCCATCTATCTTGCAATCTTTGGGGTGTATAGCTCAGATATCCATGCCAATTTTTGGAACGCGGGAAGAAGAGATAATAACTTTCATAACCAAAAAAATTCTTGAGTGCAATGACGTAAGACCTGCTTTCTTGAATTCTCATTTCTGTTTTATCTTTTATACCATTGTCTTCACAATTCCAAGTATCAGCAGGATGTGGTTGAAAATTCTTCTCATAAATCTGAATGGGGTGATAGCACACAGAATTGTTTGCTGAAGGTTAGTGTAATTATGGTATTCAAGGTCTGACTTACAATCCAATCATCCATGCTCCTTGACTGCTAGTTATTTCTGTTGTGGTAATTTCTTTTGCAGATTTATGGCATCAAAACTTTGGTGAAGAGCTATCTACCTTGCAAAGATGCTCACGCACACCCGGGAATAGAAAAGTTAATTGGTATTCTGAAGAATATTCTTACCTATGGTGATATTTCTCCAAATATGGTCTCAAGGTACCAGCGGATACATGTCCTTCAATTGTAAGATAGAGCATTCTACATTATATAATGTTTTATCTCAATTCTCTACATGCAGTGCTGCTGATAAGGCCCATTTGAGGTTGGCAGCAGCGAAAGCTGTTCTCCGCTTATCAAGACAATGGGATCACAAAATACCTGTTGATGTATTTTATTTGACTTTGAGGATATCACAGGTATTCCTTGGGGACAATGCTGCTTGCCTGCTTGGGCAGGCTTAATCATTGTTCTGTATTGTATTAGGTCATCATCTTTGGACATTATTTCTGTTCATTTTCAGGATGGTTTTCCTCAGGTGAGGAAATTATTTCTTTGTAAAGTACTTCAATATATCAAGGAGAGGGCATTGGACGCAAAATATGCTTGTGCCTTCTTGTTTGGCGTTAACGATTATCATGCCCCTGAATACGAAGAGGTTCATATTCTAAACACACTAACAGATCGATTCTCGCTCTGTGGAAAGATGATCAATCGAGTCTCACTGAGATTCTCTTGTTTCCATGTATTTCTCAGGTCAAGCACAATCTGATTGAAGTGGTTCAGATATGCCAACAAGTTAAGATGCGCCAACTTTCAGTCCAAGCAGATATGAATTCGCTGACGGCTTACCCAGAATATATAATTTCCTTTTTGGTCCATGGCCTTGCTCATGAGCCTTCATCTCCAGACATTGAGGAACATGAGAATGTTAAAGCATTTGGTCCAATTTACTGGTATCTAACGTAGCTCTTTCTATGCTGCTCTCTTGTTATCACGGATTTACTTGTCTTGTCCACAAAATGTTATTTCATAATCTGCATCCTGTCATTGAAATATACTAGGATATCATAGATTCAGTGAAATTACTGGTATCTGACAGTACCTTGTAATATTGCTCTACTCTATTGTACTTGAGAGCATTGCTTGAACGTGGCATGCCTTTGTAATGACATTGCTTGTACACAAAGCATTATTTTGATGTCAACATATTTTGCATTCTGCTATATTCTTGATAAGGTAGGTTGTGGCCCTAAAATGGGCTTCAATGTTGTGAAGGATTTGCGAACTAGACACTAATATTTGCTAGAAGGTTAGGTTTTAAATGACTTATTTTCCATGATGCACTTTAGCTGTTAAATGTAAGGTCCAGTCTGGTTTATTTTGTAAAGCTTGGAATTATCGGGATACAGGAATCAAAAGAAAATGTGCTTATTGACCTGGCTAGCTGAAATAGTCGTGTGCTTGTACATGCATATATTCATCAAGATGCTTTTTCCAGGCGCTTGCATCTGATTCTTTCAATTCTCCTGGGAGAAGAGGCTTTGCAACATAGTGTTCTAGGCATGAAAAAGGAGAGCTTCACTACAATAATATCGATATTCAAAAGTATAAAATGTTCACAAGATGTGGTTGATGGAAATAAGACCAAGGTAACAATGTGTTGTTTCTTCATTTGGGTTGCTTTACATAATCATTGCTACTCAGTACGACTTAATGTTCTGATATGGTTTTTGCAGATTCTGCACGCTATATGTGATCTTGGTACTCTCATTTCAAAGAGGTTATGCCATGACCAAGAAAATTTATCAGAAGCTCAAATGGTTCCATTGCCTGCTCAACTTTACATGCCACCTCAGGATAACCAAAATGGAAATTCTGTGGTATGTGCCCCAACGAAGCATGAAAGAATTGCTTGATAGTTCATAAGGCTTCTGGCATTGATAGTTATCTAATATTGTGCAGGAGAGTGATGAGCAGTTATGGTTGGGATGTGAGAAAGTGCTTGCCCATTTCGAGGCTGTAATGACAGCAAACATTGATAAGGTATGTTACGCATATTGAACTGTCCGTATATAGCCTGCCTTTCTTTGCCTGTTATGTCTCAACTGCACTGGTTTCTCTTTTATGTGTTTCCAGGTTGAATCTCCCAAACATAGGATGCTTATTGATGAGACTGATGAATTTGGAAATGAAGTTCCTCTTGGACAAATTGTCAAACTTCTTAAATTGCAAGGAGAAAAGAAGACAGGAAAGCAGAAGACGCTGCCTAGTTCAGTAAATGCAGGGAAGGATGATGATGTCCTGGGTTTAGTAAGAGAAATAAACTTGGACAGCCAAGGAAACCTGGGGGAATCGCAAAAGAGTAAGCCTAAGAAGAAGCGTCAGAGTGATACAAAAGAGAGCAACGAGAAGCCACTTGATTTTTCTTCACCTAAACGCAAAAGATCAGTTTCTAACTATAGACCGCATTCAGCAAAAGGCAGTAGAAACAGTGATGATCGTCTACTGCATACTCCAAATACAGATAGGGCCGATAACTCCTTGGAAACCAAGTTGAAGGAGAAGAAAGGTAGACGTGATTTAACTGATACAGAGCCTTTAGTGTCTCCTAGTAGTAGAACCCCTGTATCTAAGGGACATAAGGGTGCGAAGAAATCCCATACTGACTTTTTGAATAGTGGTCCAAAGGTAATTTCCTCCATCTATATGGTATTTATGTACTAGTATCTACACAACTCATGTTCAGTTTCTGATTTGTCCATTCTTGTTCAACTTTTTCAGAAGTTGGCTGATGCAGACAATACTAAGAGAACTGTTGAACCGAGAAGTCTAAATGGTTCACTAAAAAAGCAGAAACCAGGCTTAGTAAAGGTAACAGTTATTCTTCTATTATATTCCCTTTTTCTTGAACATGCAAGGAGCTACTTGTCTTTGTATTAAAGATGTATTCTGTTCTATTCTGTAAACCACATTGTTATGGGCTTAGATTTGTTTGGAGAAAAGAAGGAAAGACAGCTGACTGTGGTACTCTTCACGTGAACAGTATGTCATAAAGAGAGATTGAGCGAGAGGGAAATTCCTTCTTTCTGCTCACTCTTTACTGGTAGCCTTCCTCTACTTATAGAGGACTTACTTGTCCCCTAAGCAACAACTACCTATATTGGATCTTATAGACGCAATTGAATCTGGTTGCAATCATATCTAGAATATCCCAATCATAAAGAAATAAATAGAAAATCCTTGCCGGCCCTAGGTGGTTGGCACATAAATAGAAAATCCTTGTGTGGTTGGCACATGTAGTGCTGGCCAAGGCCAACCATGACACACATTGAATTAGTCACAGCTTTGTATGAATCATGCCAATCACTGGAAGGAAGCTTATATGTTCTTGGTCATATTCAAATTTCTGCAAGCAAGTTTCCTTCGGGTGTCTTGTGTCTGCTAAGAGTTTGTTTATGCCTGCAGTGCTCAGCACAGGACTCAAGCAGCACAGATGTGGTAGGATGCCGAATAAAGGTTTGGTGGCCTTTGGATAGGAGGTATGTTTTGTAGTTAATGTTTTCTGAACATATGTTCTTATTGCAATTAGTTGATTCCTGAAGGTGGGGTTGCTTTTAAGGGATTGTGTTTTGTTATTAGATTTTATGAAGGTCTCGTGCAATCATATGATTCATCCAAGAAAAAACATACGGTAAGCTCCCCAAAACAATGCATTATTTGCTTTCTTTAGTTGTAAGCTCCCCAAATGATGCATTATTCATTTTCTGTAGTATGTTTAATCCAATTTTACTGCTGTAAGTACAACCATAAAGAGCAGAGCAGTTTGCTTTGGGTTCGCTATTTCTATGAATGTAACTTAACTTTTCATGGTGTACTGACTTTTTCTGATCAGCTTTGGATTGTCTGAAATTGTTACTAAATGATTACAAGGGAGGCACTACTGTTGTTTCTTAAAAACTCTAGTGTCTAAGATAAAAGGATAGTTTATACTAATGCTTTAAGTTGCAACTATTGTGATGACATGACATCTAAAGCTGTTGTGGATATCTGGTTCCTTTTTAGGGTTTGATATGCAGTGTCTTTGTTGTTTATGTAACACTTAAGTAACTTCAATTTATCCCAATTAAGATGTCAATGCTACCAAATGTTTAAGATATAAATTTTGTACATAAACAGTGACATTTTAAAGTTTACAAATAAATGCTTCGATTAAGTAGCACAATGCATATCTATTTGATTTAAATTTCGCATCTGCAAATGAGTATACGAAACACCATATCTGTCATTTCTTTGTGTAAAAATGTGTTTATTTAGTCACCATTAACTCTGTTTACTTATTGATAATTGTCCACATGATTAGGCAAGTACAAAATGACAATTAGCTGCTGCTATTTATGCCATTTACCAGCTCTGCTTTTGCAGTGTGTACTTAAGTTATAGGTTTCCTTTTCCAAAAGGTGAACAATAGCACCGGTAGAACTGCAGTAATGTCTTCTATTTATTCCACTGAATTGTACAGAGCGCATGCTGCTCACAGTCGCAATTTCCAACTGTGCGTAGTATCAACTAATTGCCATTTCAACATGCGAAAATTATATAGAAATGATAATTTAAGTCCAAACTGGTAGATTTATCGGATGCACTAATATGATGTTACTTGTCTACATAGGTCCTATATGATGACGGAGATGTTGAAGTGCTTAACTTGGCTGGAGAGAAGTGGATGTTTATTGAAAGTAATGATTCATCAATAAAGGTAGAATATTTTTAGTGCTCTCGTCATCTTTTCATGAAGAAACTGTTTGATTCACTTCAGTTTACTTAATATTACAGACGCAAAAGAAAGATCATTTGGGGACAAACCAAGGAAGGTAAGCTGATATTTTGCTTGTCCTAGAATCTACTCTATGGCGAACTGCTGTGCGACTGTTGGGATCTAAGGTGGTGTTTAGATGGAGAATTGGGAGGTTGAATTTGGGAGTTGAATGTCTCTTCGTAATCATTGCGTCACTGTAGCATTTTCGTTTATATGTGCAAAAAATTGTCTAAAAATTGATTAATTAGGCTCAAAATGTTCGTCTCGCAGAGTACAACAAAACTGTGCAATTAGTTTTTGATTTCATCTACATTTAGTACTCCATGCATGTTATGACATTTTGATGTGATGGGGAATCTTCTTTTTGCATAGTGTATTTGGGAGTTGCTTTTTGGCAACTTTTGGGAACTAAACGCGGCCTAAGGAAACAAGTTCAAGCATTGGATTAGCCTAAATAATTAAAGATAAACTATTCTTTTATGCCTATATCTTGGAATTAGCAGAAGTATTGAAGTCCTCTGTAATTATAGTAACCGGTGGTGTCATTTGTAAATCATTAATCTCTAGTAACCTTGCAGAGCACAGGAGAAAACTAGCAGCAGCAAGTCTCCACTTGGCCAACAGAAGTCAAAAAAGAGGTACGTCAACGAAATACTATAATAATTCTGCCTCGAAACCATTGTGTAATTCATCTGTCTAATCTATCTTTCAAGGTCCTTACCTCCAAAGAGGAAAGGGCAGCCAAAGAACAAACGTAGAAAGACTGCAGGAGGAAACAAGTTTGTCGAGGGGAGCAGTGGAGCTGGTGGTAATGATTCAGATTCATCCAGTTCTCTTGCTCAATCAGATGTTGACAAAGATGTAAATTCTGGTATGATTATGATCCTTTGATGAGTTAGCGCTGATTATGTGGCCGTTGTTTTCATGATATGCATGTTTTTTTTTCATAGATGAGCCTAATATGTTCTTTTATAAAAACAGATGGCCACATGGAGGAAGTAGTAATTAGTTCAGCTGAGAAAAAGAAGGCTGGAAAGGACTCCAAAGATGTGAAGATAAAAGAGAAGCCACGGAAAGAGTCTAAAGATGTGGACATGAAAGAGAAGGCAGGGAAGGACTCCAAAGACATCGAAATGAAACACAAGGCAGGGAAGGACTCCAAGGATGTGGAAATGAAAGAGAAGGCTGGGAAGGACTCCAAGAATGTAAAAATGAAAGAAAAGGCAGGGAAAGAGTCCAAGGATGTGGAAGGGAAAGAGTCCAAAGATGTGGAAGGGAAAGAGTCCAAAGATGTGGAAGGGAAAGAGAAGGCAGGGAAGGACTCAAAAGATGTAAAAATGATAGAGAAGGCACCAAAAGATCCCAAAGATGTTCAAGTCAAAGAGAAGGCAGTGAAGGACTCGAAGAATGTGGAAACCAAAGAGAAGGAAGGAAAGGAATCTAAAGACATAAAAATGAAACAAAAGACAGGGAAAGAATCCAAAGATGTGGAAATGAAAGAGGGGGAAAAGCCAGATGGCCATAGTTTGAGCAGCAAGGAGGTATCGGACAACGAAACCCCTGTAAGTGCATTCCTGTGTTCTCAGCCCATGTTTCCATATACTAAGACCTAATCTTCTCATCTTGTGATTTATGATTATCACCAATTTGCTTTGTTTTCAATGTGCAGAGCGTGTGGAAAAAACGCACAGCAAAAGCAACATAATCTTGCTTTCTCAGCTGACCATTCATAGTAGGACGCAGATTTCACAGGCAGCAGCAGTTCGGGAATGTGGATATCTCATTGATTGACCCTTTGCGATTGACAGTTGTAATGTAGAAAATGTTCGTCTCCATAGCAACACATTAGTATAGAAGAACAATGGAATAGGAAGGATTTGCTTGTAATGTTATTAGAAGCGGGCACTTGTTTGCCCTTTAAGCTATGTCATGGCATCCCCGATTTCTGTCTTGTATATCCTTGAGAGGTCAGATGCTATGTGGCATATCTCTTAGTTCTTTTGTAGGAAATAGTGCTTTGTTGTTGAGCTCGTGTAGAATTGTTGTAGGCAATAAACCAGTCGCTCGTGTTGTAAAACTAGCTGTTTGTGGGCATCCAAATTTTCGCCCCTGTTCTGAAGAACCATACTTTGGATGTGAATCTGACGCTGGAGATGTAGTATTTGGACTTAATAATGTGTGTGCTACTACAGTTTTGTTTTTGTAATGTTAGCATATAAATCTGCATTATGTATACCCTATGTATTTTTGAAGCTGCTGAACGGTTGACGAGGCACGGTAGTTAAGATGTGATTTGAATTTCGAGCATAAATTGAACACACATAATTTTTTTTAAATACGAACTGTCGCGCTGTTTGGACCACAAATTGTTCATAATGTTTACTCGTATGCTTGGGGGCTTTGTATGAGACGATGCTATTTTGAACCTAGGAAGCTATGCATGCCAACTGAGGAGCGGGCATCCGTTTATCCATTCAGCACGACCGTATAGTATATACGCAAGACGCAACAGCCAGTTAATACGTGTGTAGCAGAAAGATCTTGCGAAATGTGTTTGGCATGTCTAGCGAGGCTAGTGCTAAAGCTAACTGACAGGATATAAACGCCAGCCCACATGGTTGATGTGCATCAAACATTTTCGTTGACACAAAAGTTACACTGAGCAGGTGCCCCATACTTGGACCCAGCAGGACTTGTTTAAGTCAATACATGCCGGAATGTCAGATTGATCCTTGGTGAGCTTGCTTTGGCTCGCTTCGGGACAGAGTGCTGCCAGTCCCGCTGGGTGTTGCCTCTCATCACAAGCAGCGAGCCATGCTTCAGAAGGAAAGAATGCTGCTGCTGAGGAGCAGCAACCTTGAGCCGCTTTCGAGCAGCTTCTCCGGACCCAGAAGCGGCTGGTAGATGTTTAGAGCGAATCAATACTGGCTCGGTGACAAGCCTACAATAACAAAATAGGAGTGTACCTTGTGATTTGGTAGGCTTCTTCCTAAGTAAGAAGTCGCGTTCACAACCAAAGGTGACAGATGCTATTTCTGGAGTTGGTCCGTAGAGAGGCTCGTCATCAGCATGCCATGAAACGTAGTCTGAACCGTTCTTGTATCTGTTCAGGAGCAAGCTGTTAAAATAGCTCCCAGGAAGGGCTTCATGCACCTAATGAACATTAATGAATCAGCAAATTTGCTATATATGATGAATGCTGATGTATTCCAATGTTCCTACTGTCTGATTGTGAAGTACAAACTAACACGATACACTTAGTATCTATGGAATACTCACCGCTTTCAAGATGTTCTTGAGCACGGGGAATTCATCCCAAGAATGTACCTGTTGCTGATGACCACTATATTTCAAATCCGTTAGCCCTTCATCAGCAACATAACACGTATCTCTAGGCTGCAGAAAAAGCAAGCGGAATAGATAATTGGTTTAGAGGCTTTCTACCAGAAATACACACAGAATCAATTGCAATGCTTCACAGAAAAGTTTGCTTCTCCAACTAGTGGCAACCGTATTATCTCTTCAGCAATCGAAGAATCCACACATCTGTTTTTCCATTCTACTATTGTTCATTTTTTCCACCATTGAGTCCAGCAGAAGACCCACCATTTACCTCAGTTTTTAGCCGAATACTTCTTGAACTATGATATAACAATGCATTATGCTTATTTCAGAGATTTGGGTGTTCCTAGTTTGCTTACCCAAAAGTCCATGGGTTTCTTCTCCTTCATAAGCAAATTGTTGAAGCAATAATTCCCAATTCCCAACCCAGGAAGCCATATCTAAACCATATGCCACAACCTCAAGCCCCTTGTATGATCAGGTTTAGGGCTTTTATAGCTAAATTGCAAAACCCACTGGAACGCTATGCTTCACCAAAACGACCTACATACCCAAAGCCGGTCACCGTCGCCATACTGTCCCCCCAACTCCCCCAGTCCCCCTCTCTGATGGCCAATGAAGCACCACGCCTGAGCGAATTCGTTGCAGTATTGGCACATAATTTTGCCCAAACAACAGCAGGCCTACCAGTCTGCCAGAAGGAACACATCCACAAATCCATGTGTTTGGCATGTCTAGCGAGGCTAGTGCTAAAGCTAACTGACAGGATATAAACGCCAGCCCACATGGTTGATGTGCATCAAACATTTTCGTTGACACAAAAGTTACACTGAGCAGGTGCCCCATACTTGGACCCAGCAGGACTTGTTTAAGTCAATACATGCCGGAATGTCAGATTGATCCTTGGTGAGCTTGCTTTGGCTCGCTTCGGGACAGAGTGCTGCCAGTCCCGCTGGGTGTGGCCTCTCATCACAAGCAGCGAGCCATGCTTCAGAAGGAAAGAATGCTGCTGTTGAGGAGCAGCAACCTTGAGCCGCTTTCGAGCAGCTTCTCCGGACCCAGAAGCGGCTGGTAGATGTTTAGAGCGAATCAATACTGGCTCGGTGACAAGCCTACAATAACAAAATAGGAGTGTACCTTGTGATTTGGTAGGCTTCTTCCTAAGTAAGAAGTCGCGTTCACAACCAAAGGTGACAGATGCTATTTCTGGAGTTGGTCCGTAGAGAGGCTCGTCATCAGCATGCCATGAAACGTAGTCTGAACCGTTCTTGTATCTGTTCAGGAGCAAGCTGTTAAAATAGCTCCCAGGAAGGGCTTCATGCACCTAATGAACAATAATGAATCAGCAAATTTGCTATATACGATGAATGCTGATATATTCCAGTGTCCTACTGTCTGATTGTGAAGTACAAAGTAACGCGATACAGTTAGTATCTATGGAATACTCACCGCTTTCAAGATGTCCTTGAGCACGGGGAATTCATCCCAAGAATGTACCTGAGGCTGATGACCACTATATTTCAAATCCGTTAGCCCTTCATCAGCAACATAACACGTATCTCTAGGCTGCAGAAAAAGCAAGCGGAATAGATAATTGGTTTAGCGGCTTTCTACCAGAATTACACACAGAATCAATTGCGATGGTTCACAGAAAAGTTTGCTTTGCTTCTCCAACTAGTGGCAACCTTATTGTCTCTTCAGCGATCGAAGAATCACACATCTGTTTTTCATTTTTTCCACCATTGAGTTCAGCGGAAGACCCACCATTTACCTATCAGTTTTCAGCCGAAGACTTCTTGAACTATGATATAACAATGCATTATGCTTATTTCAGAGGTTTGGGTGTTCCTAGTTTGCTTACCCAAAAGCCCATGGTTTTCATCTATTTTACATCAATTGCAACCATAAGCAAATTATTGAAGCAATAATTCCCAACCGAGGAAGCCATATCTAAACCAACATGAAACTGTTATTGTGTGCTTTTGAGCAATTATCGGGTCTAAAAATCAACTTTCATAAAAGTGAAGTCTTTTGTTTTGGCCAAGCGAAGGAATATGAGCAACAATATGCAGAATTATTCGGGTGTCGTTGTGGCTCCTATCCGTTTAGGTACCTGGGTATTCCAATGCATTATAGGAAGTTGTGTAATTCAGATTGGAAACTGATCGAGGAAAAGTTTGAGCGAAAGCTGGCTGGATGGAAAGGAAAGCATATGTCGGTAGGAGGAAGATTGGTTTTAATTAATTCTGTTCTTTGAAGCCTTGCTGCATGCTTTCCTTTTTTGAGATACCGAAAGGGGTGCTGGAGAGATTAGACTACTATAGATCAAGATTCTTCTGGCAGTCTGATAACCATAAGAAAAAATACAGATTAGCCAGGTGGTCGATCTTGTGTCAGCCTAAGGAGTTGGGCGGTTTAGGAATTAAGAATTTGGAAATTCAGAACCAATGTTTTTTGAGCAAGTGGTTGTTCAATTTGATTAATGGGGATGGTATGTGGCAACAGCTCTTAAGGAACAAATATTTACGTTCTCAGACAATTACACAAGTGGAAAGGAAACAAGGTGATTCTCATTTCTGGTCTGGCCTGATGAAAGTTAAAAATACCTTCACCAGTCTGGGATCTTTCCAAGTGAATGATGGACAACAAATTCGATTTTGGGAAGATAAATGGTTAGGTAATGAGTCCTTGAGGAGACAGTATCCATCCTTGTACCATATTGCAAGACGGAAAAACGACACAGTAGCCTCGGTTTTCTCTAGAGTTCCCTTGAATGTGTCCTTTAGAAGATCATTGGTGGGGCAAAATTTAAATCTCTGGTATGATTTAGTTGGTCGGATAAGTCATGTGCAGTTGAATGATAGTAAAGACAGTTTTAGGTGGAGTCTTAATCCTACTGGTCTTTTTACTGTCAAGTCTATGTACATGGCTCTTATCACTCCTAATATTGTGCCTGTAAATCATAATAAGAAAATTTGGAAGCTGAAGGTCCCGCTAAAAATTAAGATTTTCATGTGGTATTTAAAGAGAGGCGTAACTTTAACAAAGGATAATTTAGCTAGGAGGAATTGGAATGGAAGTAAATTATATTCCTTCTGTTCTAGGGAAGAAACCATCCAACATCTCTTTTTTGATTGTCATATGGCCAAATTTCTGTGGAGGGCTGTGCTAATTGCTTTTAATTGCCCTTTACCAATTAGTTTTAATCATATGTCTTCTGATTGGCTACTTGGTAGGAATAAGAAAATTGCACAATTAATGTTATTTGGGGCATCGGCTCTTTGTTGGTCCATATGGTTGAGCAGGAATGAGATTGTTTTTGACAAATCACCACAAAAATCTTATTTACAGGTACTGTTCAGAGGAACTTATTGGCTTCGATTCTGGGCGCACCTACATCGTCTTGAGCAGGACAGGGAGGCAATAAAGGATGCCGCTCAGGCGCTGGAGGTTTTGGTGTTGCGCATCTTCGCTCACCATGGCTGGAGAATTAGTAGTAGGATTACATATTAATTCTTCTGTCAAACTGTGTGGTGTGGCTTTGAATTTTTAATGTGTGTGGCAGACGGAAGTGCTGCGTGACTTGTGAATTTATATTTGGGCTGTAGCCAATTGGTCAAGGCCGGGTAATATAATTATCCATTATCTAAAAAATATCTAAACCATATGCCACAACCTCAAGCCCCTTGTATGATTAGGTTTAGGGTTTTATAGCTAAATTGCAAAACCCACTGGAACGCTATTCTTCACCAAAACGACCTACATACCCAAAGCTAGTCACCGTTGTCACACCGTCCCCCAGTTCCCCTCTCTGATGCCCAATCAAGCACCACGCCTGAGCGAATTCGTTGCAGTATCGGCACTTGATTTTGCCCAAATAACAGCAGGCCCAGAATGAACATATCCACAACTCCAATAACCCCAATGTGCATCCTAAACGATGCGGCTGAACTGAAGAAATGGCTAATCGAGACGAGACGGCGCGGACCTGGGCGGTGTACCGGCCGAAGACGCGGATTGGGGGGCGCGTCCAGGGTATGGTTTTGTCGAGGCAGTCGAACCACTCCCACGCCGTCTCTCGGGCCACGAACCGCGGGACGTGCACAACCTCGCTGCCGCCGCCCAGGTCCGTCACCTCCGGCCGCTTCGCCTCTCCCTCTCGTTCCCCCGCCGCTGACTTGTCAGGGTTAGAGGCGGAGTCCCTGTCGGTGCCTGGGGTCGGGCTGAGGAGGCGGAGGCGCGAAGCCATTGGCGGTGCGGCGGCGGAGGACGGAGGGGTGGAGGCGGGACGGGGACGGGAACGGGGACACGGGCATACAGCGGAGCGGAGGCGGATTGGCGGAAGACAAGGCAGCAGCGCGAACGACCGATGAAGACAGGCTATCCGTTTACGTAAACGGGGTAGGAAGACGAAATCCTCAGTGTATATGTGTGTTTTACTTAGTTGAAATGCGAATGTGACTGAAATCTTGTTATGTTTCACTTAGACCATTATTTCTTCTGCAATAATAAAGAGTGGAGAGTAAAAAAAAAATGTTTTGCAACCTGCTTCCTTTATTCATGACACATGATGTGTTGGATATTAGTATTTCACTGAACTTTCGATGATTTTTAACTGTTCATTAAAATATTTGTAATACGCCTTAAGAGATGTGTCTTTTGTTTGGGGCATCTAAGTATTTGTAATACGAAGGAGAAGAAAAAGGGACCTCGCTAACACTTTCATGGTTAAGCAGTAAAGTATAAAACATTGAAGTCTTATTTTGATGGAAACTAAATAACTAACCTACCATTTTACAAATAAATCAAAGAAGAGTATACGCCCTATTCGGCTGCCACAAGCCCGCAGTGTTTTTCTTTCTGCAAAACCAGCACCCGCCACCAACTATTTTTCTCTTAGTAAAAACCAGCACCAGCCAGCCGAACAGGACGTATAACATACTCTGTTAATTACAAGTACGGCATTTGTATCGCAGTTGTAAAGCAGATAGACATGGGACTTGAAATTTTTCCTTCTGCGGGTGAAAGGTTAAATTTTCTAGAGATATGGTTACATACTGTTAGGACGCGTTTGGTTTGCCGGATTGATTGGTCCGGAGTGATCCGAACCTGCATCCGAGCCTAATGCTGGTTTTTGGTTAGGGTCATCGGACGATGCTGTCCGTCGTCACGCGGTTCCTCCAGAGCTGTAATCGCAGGCTAGTGTGCAGCAGAGGTGCCGGACCAACTGAATCCGCCAAAAAAACATCGGATGACCCGATCCTTTGGCACCCAGGTCCGGTCGATGCCGGATGGGGCCACTCCCTAAACCAAACACGCTGTTAATCATCACGTTCAATACTGCTAGATGATCAATTTGATTTTTTTGTTGCAATAACGTGACGAATCACTTCACTAGTCATGACACTCAACATTCACAGCGTGTTTGGTTTGCCGGTTGGCCTCGTCCGGTGTCAGTCCGGAATAGCCTCGTCCGGTGTCTTTTTTTTGCGGGATGGACTGGCTCTGCAAATCAAGCTACTACAACGCATTTATGCTTGTGGAATGAACTGCTCGACTACAGACAGGACAGGTCGGCTCCATCCGGCAAACCAAACGAGAAGATTAGGTTTGGAGCTAGGCTCGGATGATTCCGGACGGTCCGACGATGCAAATCAAACGCACCCTCAGTTCCTAACAACCACAAGAGAGACGATCCAATCGAACGAACAAACACTACGCCTATGCCGTAATCTCTCTTCTGCATTTTCCTAGCATTACCACGAACAGTGAGTGCGCACATGAAAAGAACGCACGGATCAACTCAAGCGGGCAAGACCAGCAGCGAGGCACCTAGAAGAACAACCGCGCCAACGATGTGATGGTAGCAGCAGCCACCAAATGCCGGCGAGGCACGCGCGGGCGCGGCGCTGCTGGTTTTGTTATTCCCGCCGGCGCCGACCACGCCACGCGGCGGCGGCGTGGACGACGACGAC